>AWOL01S0010384.1:835-10882 GCA_000715115.1 Nicotiana otophora | reverse complement strand
TGGTAAGCCGGTATATGGCTTGCCCTGGTAAAGCACATTGGCATGCTGTGAAATGGATTCTCAGATACTTGCGAGGTACTTCAAATACATGTTTGGAGTTTGGGAGAAATACTAACACTTTGGTTGGTTTGTAGACTCAGATTATGCAGGTGATCTTGACAAAAGAAGATCACTGGCAGGCTATGTATTTTGCATTGGGGGTTGCGCTATTAGTTGGAAAGCTACGTTACAACATGTAGTAGCTTTATCTACTACCGAAGCAGAATATATGGCAGTGACCGAGGCGATCAAAGAAGCTTTATGGCTGAAGGGTCTATTTGCGGAACTCAGTTTATACCAAAGTGGTATTACCATTTTCTGTGATAGTCAAAGTGCCATTCACTTGACTAAAGATCAAATGTATCATGAGAGGACGAAGCACATTGATATAAAGTATCATTATTGTTCTGTTTCCATTATATTTCTTAGTGATATTTCTATTTATTATTGTAAAGGTTGTTAGATAATCATTGTTTTGTTTCTAAAGCATTGATCGTGGCTGTGATACTTTAGAAAGCTCACATATATAACCTCTGCTTGCTTTTATTTTAGATTTTTCAATCTGAATTAGGCATTTAAAAGACAATACGATGATTATTACCGGTTTTGCTTTAGTATACATTTGTACTACGTACAAGTTGAAGTATTTTCTTATTTGTTGGCTTGTTGAATAAATGTTTACTTCTGGCTAATACATTATTTTAATCATATATACATATATATTACACATGCACCAGATTATGGCACCTGATAAGAAATGGATGGAACTTATCCATGACCGACTTGGTAATGCTTACAAGCTTGGGGTGGACAGGTTTTTGGATTTTGCTTTTACAAAATTAAGTGAAGCGTGTTTAATACGTTGTCCATGTATCGAATGTTGTAATACATCTTCGAGAACACGTGAGATGGTTAAGTCATATTTAATAGTACATGGAATAATTCAAAATTATACTTTTTGGTATCATCACGGGAAAAAGATAGGTGAGCCACAATCAAATTTAGAAGATGATGACATTGAAGAAGCTGATGGTGAGGATGAAATACATGGGATCCTAAGATATTTATACCCTGATTTTGATGCAGATAATACAAACATTGATGGTGATAATTTTCTTGAGGAGGAACCAAATCTTGAAGCAAAAAATTTCTATAGGCTTTCAAAGGATTTTGAGCAACCATTGTACCAAAATTTAAAAGTTTCTAAACTTTCTACTATGGTTAAATTGCTTCATATCAAAAGTATTGGGCGTTGGAGTCATGAGTCATTTAAAATGTTGTTGAAGATGTTAAAAGAATATCTATTGCCCGATGAACCAAACTTGCCAGATTCATAGTATGAGGCAAAGAAGATAAGTCGGGATCTTGGACTTTCTTACAGGAAGATTGATGCATGTAAGAATAATTGCATGTTATATTGGAAGGATGGCAAGTTTCTTGAATCTTGCAAAGTTTGTGGATCATCTAGATGGAAAGAGGATAAACATAGTGGAGAAACTAAATTTAAGAGTGGGAAAAAAATAGCGCACAAGATTTTACGTTATTTTTCCTTAAAGCCAAGACTCCAAAGATTTTTTATGTCCTCAAAGATATCATCTTTAATGACATGGCATCATGAAAAAAGAGTTGATGATGGAATGATGAGGCACCCAGCTGACTCAATGGCATGAAAAAAGTTCGATGAACTTCACCAGTCTTTCGCCGCTGAACCTCGTAATGTTTGACTTGGACTTGCTAGTGATGGTTTTCAACCATTGGAAGTTCTAGAACCCCATACAGCATTTGGCCTGTTGTACTTATTCCTTATAATTTACCACCTTGGCTATGTATGAAGCAAGAGAATTTTATTTTATTGATGCTTATTCCTGGTCCTGAAAGTCTGGGAGATGCAATTGATGTTTATCTTCAGCCTTTGATGGATGAATTAAAGGAATTATGGAAAACTGGAGTGGAGACCTTTGATGCGTCAACCAAACAGAACTTTATATTGCATGCAGCTCTATTATGGACCATTAATGACTTTCCGGCCTATGCAAATTTATCTGGATGGAGTACAAAAGGAAAATTAGCTTGCCTATGTTGCAATAAAGAAACATCCCCAATCAGGTTAGAAAATAGTAAAAAGCAGTGTTATATGGGTCATAGACACTTTGTTCCTCTTAATCACAAATGGAGAAATGATAAAGAGTCATTTGATGGCACTAAAGAGCGAAGACTACCACCCAAAATTTTATCGGGTGAGGATATACTTGATCAAGTGGCTGACTTAGATGGTTTACCACTAACAAAGGATCCAAATAAGAAGACTAAAATATCACATGAGAGTAGGGATGATAATTGGAATAAGAAGAGTATTTTCTTTGATCTTTCCTATTGAAAAACTCTATTGTTGCGACATAATTTGGATGTGATGCATATCGAGAAAAATGTATGTGACAATATTTTGGGGACAATCTTAAATGTCAAAGGAAATACTAAAGATACCATAAAAGCTCGATTGGATTTGCAAGCAATGAACATAAGGAAAGAATTACATCCAATTAAAAATGGGGATAAATATGAGCTACCGACAACATGTTATACGTTATCTCCTGAAGAGAAGAGTATATTTTTCAGATTCCTAAAGAACTTAAAGGTAAAAGATGGATATTCATCAAATATATCTCAGTGTGTCAACACTAAATATCGCAAAATTTCAGGCCTAAAAAGTCATAATTATCATATTCTTCTACAACATTTACTTCCACTTGCTATACGATGTATGCTTTGCAAATCTGTATGTGAACCTCTTATTGAGTTGTCTTTATTTTTCAACTTGCTTGGAGCAAAATGTTTAAGAATGGATGAGTTAGAACAGATAGCAGCTCAAATTCCTATAACTCTGTGCAAGTTAGAAAAGGTATTCCCTCCTTCATTTTTTGAAGTGATGGTGCACTTTCCGATCCATTTAGCTAATGAGGCTATGATTGTCGGACCTATTCAATATAGATGGATGTATCCATTGGAGCGATGGCTATAATTTTTGAAATCTTTAGTTGGTAATAGGGCTTGCCCAGAATGTTCTATCTCGGAGGGATATTTGGCAACTGAATGTTTGACTTTATGTTCAAGGTATTTGCATACAATGTAAACAAAATTTAATCACCTTGAGCGAAATTATGATGGTGGTATTATTGAATCTGATGGAGGTTTAACAATTTTTTGTCAACCTGGAAAAGAATTAAGAGCTGGAAAAATAGACAAAATTAATCCAAATGAATTAGAGCAAGCACATATTTATATTTTGAAGAACTGTGATAAAATTCAATCATTTCTCGAGTAAGTATTGACTCGACATAATAATTCACTTATACTTTATCTATGATTTCAATTAAAATGACATGTTATTCTTTAATTTTTTTGTAGAGAGTTTTCACAAATTACAGGTGATACCTCTCACAAAACGTTCTGATAGGGAGTTCATTAGCTGGTTTAAAACAAAGATTAGTACTAGATATATACTATTGTTATTTTTTTAAACATAATATTTATATAGTATTTGCTAATTAAATTATATAATTGATTTTGATAGGTTGCTGAATTGTACAAATGTGATAATAGTAAGAAAATGGAAGATTTGCTCATTTTGTCACGTGGTCCCCTGCCATATGTGAGACGTTTTAAAGGTTACATTACTAATGGATATAGGTTTCATGTGGACGACTATGACAGGGAGTTTGAGAACTCAAAACTACGGGGTGGTTGTAGTTGGTGAGACAGATGAAGAGAATAAAAATATTGATTATTATGGAGAACTTACTGAGATTCTTGAATTG
Source organism: Nicotiana otophora (assembly GCA_000715115.1). NCBI lineage: Eukaryota > Viridiplantae > Streptophyta > Magnoliopsida > Solanales > Solanaceae > Nicotiana > Nicotiana otophora. The sequence goes on along the minus strand of AWOL01S0010384.1, from coordinate 7,028 downwards.
CAATTTATTGGAGGAAAAAGAGTGATCTTGTTTAGATGTATGTAGTTTGATGTGTATGACCAAGAAAAGGGAGTTAAAATGGATGAATATAGCTTTGTGGGTGTTAACCGTCAGCAATTATTGAAAACTAATGAACCATTTGTATTAGCAAACCAAGCATTACAAGTATTTTATGTCGACGATCCTTCAAATAAAGGTTGGCATGTTGCAAGAAAAGTTCTACTTCGTGGTACTTTTGACATTTTGCAAGAAAAGGATGAGGATTTGGAGAATTTGAATAATTCTACACAAATGAAAAGGAAAAGTACTGATGAAGGTTTTTGACCTTTATCATGCATGTTGTTAATATTTATTTCCTTAGGCCTCTTGCTTTCCTTATGTGGTTTTACAAGTGCAGCCTTATTGTATCATGTATATTGTCTTTGTTTTTCTAACCACATATAAGTTCTTTCATCAGCAGTTGGCTATAAAGTTTTTCCCTTTTTGACAGGAACTAATATTGATTTCTGTTTTTGCTATAAGAAAATGGCTGCAATATCTTGTTAAATATGTGGTTTTACAAGTTTAGCCTTGTTGTATTTTGTCTGTGTTTTCTAATTCTAACACAAGTTAATTCGTTTATCAGTAATATTGGCACGGGAAATTTTGTGTGGATAAATAATTTTATTACTCATCTTAATGATTTTTATCTTTCTCAGCTAACAGTTACTCCATACTTTTATCTTATTTTAGGTTGACATGAATCCATCAAAATTTCAGAAGTCTGAAATGGGAGCAACTTCAAAGAATGTACATCATGCATATATTCAACCTGGTGCTTTAGCAAGGGGAAGAGGACACAACTTTGGATCTTTGGGCTCTGTAAAAACAAGTATTGAAAGAGAACTCTTATTGGAGAAAGTAAAAATCACAATTCAACAGCTTTTGAGCAGAATAAGCTTGCACATACTAATAATCTTGTGCCCCCTGGTTTTGCTTCGATGGAAGAGGATGCTCCCCTCGCTCAAGACTCTGAAGCGATACAACGTCTCTTAAGTTATAACTTTTTGTTTTGTTTTGTTCCTTATTGGACTGGTATTGGTTTTATGTTTCACATAAATCAAAATTTGCAGAAACAGGAACAACTTTGAAGAATGTACATCATGCATACATTCAACCTGGGAAACTTTAGCAAGGGGCCGAGGGCAAAGCTTTCGATCTTTGGGCTCTGCAAAAATAAATGTTGGCAAAAAAAATCTGATTGGCGAGATTAAAAATTACAACTCAGGGGCTTCTAAGCAGAATAAGCTAGCACATAGTGGTAATAATCTTATGCCTCCTGGTTTTGATACGATGGAAGACGACATTCCATTCACTCAAAAAGCTGAAATGATGCAAGGTCTTAAGTTTTAATTATTAATTTTTTGTTTGTTATACGACTAGAAGTTATTTTATGCTTTACTCAAATCAAAATTTGCAGAAGTTGGAGCTATTTTTGTCACGCCCCGAGCCTGGGGGCGAGACCGGCACCCGGTGCCTCATCTATCCTTAGGTACCAACTTACGAATAAGGGACTCTGGACATATTATGTCATACTTTGACCAGGGGCCACATTGCAAGAGAATTTGTGAGGCAAACTATAAAACTGAATGGAAACTAACGCTGACTAAATGTCAATATAAAGCTGGGCCGGCAAGGCCGTCATAACTACTACAGCTGATAAGCCGACAAAATATACATACAGGGCCTACAAGCCCAACATACTGCACTAACTGACAGGATATGTCTACAACCCTCTACTGATGGATGTACTGTGATCGGAATAGGGCCTCAACCTACCCATAGCCTATATACATATATAAACAAGATGTACACAAAACTTCTAGACCCGGCAACTCCGAAGGACGTGAAGCTTACCGATAAAGTTGTACTCAGGCAACACCTACTGAGGAGGTCTACCCGTCTGTCTGTGTGTCTGAATCTGCACGCATGGAATGCAGCGTCCCCAGAAAAAGGGATGTCAGTACGAAATAATGTACCGAGTATGCAAGGCAATAAAATAACAGAAAGCTGCAACTGAACTGATAATATAATAACTGAAGGTAACTAGGAGTCAAAGATGATCTGGAGGTATACTTACCTGCTGATATTAACTCAACTCTCTCAATATAGTAAGTAAAATAAATGCCCGGCCTTATAAGGCTCGGTATATATATAACTGCTCTGCCGTAGTAGGCTCTCTCATAGGCGCTAGGCCAGACTAGGCTCTGTATCTCGACAAACTGGGCTCGTTCATAGGCGCTCAACCACAATAGGCTCGGTATATAACTTACCATCTGATCAGAGGTTTCCCAATAGGGGCTTGCCCATCGATTATAGCTCGATGTTAATGAAAATACTGTAATACTGCATATATAGACTCTCTGCTCTCTTGATTAGAACAAGACAATACTCAATTGAATATGAAGTCCCGATAAGGAGAATATTGTAACTTACGAGACTAGAAAAATATACACAAATTCCGGAATATGAATTTCTCTTTATGTCTCGTTATCAAACGCATGTATTTACGTGATCACGCCAAAATGAAGGAAGGTCTTAGCCTTAACATACCTGGAGTAGGGAAAAATCCGTGTGATATTCTTGAGAAGGATTACACCGTACTCCCTTAAAATTGCAAAATCTCACGTTGCTTAAGATACTATGAAATCTCTGTTAGAATTATTGAAGATCCGTACGCTTCTACGTTAACTTCAGATTGCCTTCTACGTTAGCTTCAAATTTCCTATATGTAGAGCCTTTGCTATTCTGTTAAATGTTGAAAGATATATATCTTTTAATTGCTAAAAGATATGTATCTTTCTTTAAATTACAAGGCTTATGTTTGAATTGGTTGCCACATATCCCAATATGACTAAGAGTCATATGTTTTGGTAGTGGCTTGATGCCACGTGGGGATTGGGGGGGGGGGGGGGTTAATTATATCCCATAACTTATTAGTTAATTAGGTAATATCCCATTACCCGATAATTACCCTCATAATTAAGAATTATCTCAAATTACTTAAAATACTACTCATTTTTAATACACTTTATACATCATACTATCATGGTCATATGGTACCTTGTATGACACTAGTCCATAAATACGGGGTATTATAGCTTGGACCATATTTTACCCCAAATTGCCAAACTTCGACGAAACTCATTTTTTTCTATTTGCTTACCTTCTCTCCTTTACGAATTTACTCATCACGTGTTTGAAATAGCATAATGCTTATAATCGCAAGCAAATCTCATCCCCGAGTCTACGTCAATTAACTGAAGACAAACTTTAATGTACAAAAAATGTGAGATGTAACATCCTTCCCCCTCTTAGAAACATTCGTCCTCGAATGTTTACTCTTAGATACTTTGGAAAAATGTTGCTAGAGTCTCCTCCGTACACTAGATTAAAACCAACCCGTACGCAGCCAGAAAACATACTATACATGCCACACATGGCCTATGTGTATAAATAGCAACACTTGGCCTCACACAACTGTCTATTATAAATTCTGAAAGTCAAAAATTAGAGCTTACCTGATGACCTAGCAGCCTGAATAGAGCTGTGCTGAGGTATCCCACCTCGAGCCATATCTTCCTTTTGAAATAGGTGGGGATATTTAGACTTCATTTCTTCCTCCGCTTCCCACGTCATCTCTTCCACATTCTTGCTTCTCCATAAAACTTTTACGGAGGCTATTTCCTTATTTCATAGCTGGCGGATTTGTCGGTCTAGTATGGCAACCGGAATTTCCTCGTATGACAAGTCCTCCGTAATCTGTACATCATCCGTGGGCACCACTCGCGTAGGATCGCCAATGCACTTTTGTACCATTGATACATGAAAAACTGGATGGATAGACTCCAATTTTGAGGGTAATTCTAATTCATATGCTACTTGGCCCACTCTCTGAATGATCCTATAAGGCCCAATATATCGTGGGCTAAGCTTGCCTTTCTTGCCAAACCTCATCACGCCCTTCATAGGTGACACCTTTAAGAATACCCAGTCATTAACCCCGAACTCTAAGTCTCGTCGCCGCACGTCAGAATATGACTTCTGGCGACTCTGGGCTGTCAACAGTCGCTCTTGGATAAGTTTTACTTTCTCTATGGCCTGTTGAACTAGGTCTGGCCCATGTAACCCAGATTCTCTAACATCAAACCACCCTATAGAAAATTTGCACTTACGCCCATACAAAGCCTCGTACAGAGCCATTTGGATACTGGAGTGGTAACTGTTATTATATGAAAACTCGATAAGAGGTAGATGTTCATCCCAACTTCTTTTAAAATACAACACATATGCTCATAACATATCCTCGAGCGTCTGAATTGTACGTTCGGCTTGTCCATCAGTCTGTGGATGAAAAGTTGTGCTGAGATTCACCTGAGTCCCGAGACCTCTCTGAAATGACCTCCAAAAATGTGCCGTAAATTGGGCCCCATGGTCAGATATAATAGATACTGGTATTTCGTGAGCCTATCGATTATCACCCATATGGAATCGAACTTACGATGAGAACGAGGTAAACCCGTGACAAAGTCCATGTTTATCGCCTCCCATTTCCATGTCGGGATCTCTATAGTCTGCATTAGCCCTCCGGGCTTCTGGTGCTCTACGTTCACCTGCTGGAAACTAGGACACTGAGCGACAAACTCAGCAATGTTCTTCTTCATATCGTTCCACCAGTACACATCCTTAATGTCATAGTACATCTTCGTCGACCCAGGATGAATGGAGTACCATGAATAATGTGCCTCTGACATAATCCTGTCTCGTAGCCATGCCACATCTGGAACACACAAACGACCCCTGTATCTAAGAACCCCATCTCCCTTGAGCTCTAACAACGGCTTCTTCTACTGCGGAATTCGCTCTCTCAACTCGACCAACTCTGGGTCCTCGTACTGCCTCTCCTTTACCTCAGCTTTGAGAGATGATTTTGCAGTATTTTGGAGTACAACTCCACCATTGCTAGAGTCTACTAACGAACCCCCAAACAAGCCAATTGATGAATCTATCTAGCTAATTGTTTTTCTCGGCCTCTACATGTGCTAAGCTACCCATAGATCGGTGACTTAAGGCATCTGCTACAATATTAACTTTCCCTGGATGGTAGAGAATATTAACATCGTAATCTTTCAATAACTCAAGCCATCACCTCTGTCGCAAATTCAACTCTTTTTGCTTGAGGATATATTGCAGGCTTTTATGATCTGTGAATATATAAACATGAACACCATATAAATAATGCTGCCATATCTTAAGTGCATGGACAACCGCAGCTAACTCGAGGTCGTGGGTCGGATAATTCCGCTCGTGCTTCCTTATTTACCTTGAAACATATGCAATTATTTTCCCATGTTGCATCAGGACACATCCTAACCCGACACCTGAGGCATCACAATACATGGCATAACCATCTAGACCCTCTGGAAGTGCTAGAAATGGCGCTGAGGTCAACCTGTTCTTAAGCTCCTGGAAACTCTGCTCGCAAGCCTTTGTCCACTGAAACTTAGCTGCTTTCTGCGTTAACTACGTTAATGGTGCCGAACGGGAAGAAAAGCCCTCTAGGAACCTCCGGTAGTATCCTGCTAAGCCTAGAAAGCTACGAACCTTTGTCGGAGTGGTAGGTCTAGGCCAGGATTTCACAGCCTCAATCTTCTGAGTGTCTACCTTTATACCTCCATCGGATACAATGTACCCCAAGAATGCTACAGACTTCAACCAGAACTCACATTTAGAAAACTTAGCATATAATTTACTATCACGGAGGGTTTGGAGTACTGCTCGTAGGTGGTCCGCATGCTCATCCTCTGAAAGTGAATAAACCAGAATATCATCAATAAAGACTATCACGAATAGATCTAAAAATGGTCGGAATAGGCTATTCATCAAGTCCATAAATATGGCAGGTGCATTCGTCAACCCGAAGGACATGACAAGGAACTCGAAGTGGCCATATCGGGTTCTGAAGGCTGTCTTGGGAATATCTTTCTCCCGAACTCTGACCTGGTGGTACCCCGACCTCAAATCTATCTTTGAAAAGCATTTAGCTCCCTGCAACTAATCAAACAAGTCATCTATCCTTGGAAGTGGATACTTATTCTTAATAGTTACCTTGTTCAGTTGCCTATAATCGATACACATCCTTAGCGAGCCATCT
>AWOL01S0010380.1:0-56368 GCA_000715115.1 Nicotiana otophora | reverse complement strand
ACGGTTATTTTTGACAGCCTAACGGCTATTTTTGACAGCCCAACGGCTATTTTTTTTTTTTAAAAAAAACAAAATAGTCGTTGGGCCGGGCTCTGGCGGACCAAACGGTCCCGGGCCTGGCAGGCCCAAATCAGTGGACCGGCCCATAAGACCGGACCAGGCCCGCTAAAACCGGACCAAACGGTCCTGGCCCATTTAGCCGTTTGGCCCCTTTGGCCCGCGGTCCCGGGCCGGTCCCGGGCCTGGACCGGCCCACTTGCCAGCCTTATGTGCGAAGGTGATTGATAATGTGGGCACGAGATGCCACACGTGTAAGATTCGGAATTTTGGCTTATGATTTACAATGAGTGGTGCCTCGAGGAAATTCTTTTTTAATTCGTGCATTGGGAACGATTTGGTTAATTGAGTTGTCATCCGTTTTCCTTATTTGAGTTCACTCATATCTCATATGTGTTCTAACTATGTTATTGCTTTATTACCTGGTTACTTTTTGTTGCCATTTGTGCTTCTATTATTTTCATTGTTAGTTGTAAATTAGTGATCCTTCCACTATTAGTCTTACATTGATGTTCTTTCCATTGTTAGCTTTATGTTATATCCTACACGGGTTTCTATTTCTAGTAGATGTCTTGATCTTGCCTCGACACTATTCTACCGAGATTAGGCTTGATACTTACTGAATACACTGTGGTGTACTCATGCTACGCTTCTGCACATTTTTGTGCAGACCCAAGTACTTTTGATCGCATTGTCTTGGGGAGTTGTGTCTGCGCGGCTGGAGACTTCAAGGTATTCTTGCTTGTCGTTTGCAGGCCTCAGAGTCACCTTCAGATGTTATCATTACTGATGTTTATCTTTTTTTTAATAAAGTATTGTATATAGAAATTCTAGTGTTTGTTATTAGAGCTTATGAATCTGCACTACCGGTTCTGGGGATTGTATAACATGTGTTCAGTTTTAGTTTCATTATCTCGTTCATCTGATTAATTTTGATATAGTTAAGTTATTTATTTTTATTATATCTCTTCATGTGCTAGGCTTACCTAGTCTTAGTGACTAGGTGCCATCACGATTCCTAAGGTGAGATTTTGGTTCATGACAAGTTGGTATCAGAGTTCTAGGTTCATAGGTGCTACAAGTCATAAGGATGTTTATTAGACTCTTGCTGATTGGTACGGAGACATATATACTTATCTTCGAGAGGCTATAGAACTATTAAGAAATTCCACTTCTTTCATTCCTTATCGTGCGATATTGATTTAGCTTGAAGCGTATATCTTATATTCCTGTCACGATCCAAAATCCCACCACAAGCGTCATGATGGCACTTAGTCTCTAAGACTAGGTAAGCCGATTTTCATTACATTTCGAAGCCATTTTTTTTGTATAAATGAAACCAATAACGGAAATAATTATAACAACCTCCCAAGAATGGTAGTACTGAGTCACGAACTCTAACATAATACATGAAATGATCTCAATGATCGAATACTCAATACTGTTTGATTAAAAATTAACAGTACAATAAAATGAACAGACTCCAAGGGACTGTGACGACCAAGCAGCTCTACCTTGAATCTTTGTGATCACACTCTAACTCTGTCCAGGTCTAATACCTCCAATACCTGGCTCTGCACAAACATATGCAGAAGTATAGTATGAGTACACCACGGTCGGTACCCAGTAAGTATCAAGACTAACCTCAGTGAAGTAGAGACGAGGTACAGTCAAGACACTCACTAGTCAAATAACCTGTACAATATAACAGTATACAATAGTACTGAAAAATAACTAGCAATGATAACAACAAACTCAACCAGTGACATAACAACAAGGCAATAAGAACAGCATAATTATTACTCAGGCGAATAAGGAACACAAGTACAATCAACAAGTCAAGTCCTTCAAATATAAATCCTTCACATATTATTCTTTAAGATAAATATCTTTCGAATATATTTCTTTTGAATAATTATCTTTTAAATATAATTCTTTTCAATAAATATATTTTCAAGTAAAAGTCACCATGTGACACCTCATTTCATAATCATAAAAATTACGGGTCTCGGCCCACTTTCATATTTTCCACGGCACCTCATGCCCATATTTCTATCACCATAACACCGATAACTCACGTGTCAATAATAAAATCATCATATTTTTTTCCGGCACCTCATGCCCATATTATTTTCATAACTGCACGGACAACTCACGTACCAAAATATCAATGTATATACGATCCGCATGATCAATATATTTTCAATAAAGTAAGGTTAAAAATCTTTAAATCAAGTAAGAAATCAACAAAAGATAAGTTTATTTTTAGAAATCATTTGAGTGAGGAAAAATGACATTTCCATTAAAATAAAGCATCAGCTAAACTACTGATTTGGATATAAAATTTATTAAATTAAACATACTAGAAAATTTTCTTTTATTTAAAACAACTCAATCATCAAAAACAAGTATAACCGAAAAATACAAATCCTCAAAGTCTTGTATGAAGAAGTCAAGGTCAACACAATATACCAAGAAATACAAAACACTTAATATTAAGTCAAATAATACATCAAGGAAAATACAAGAATTTATAAATTACGGAAAAACAAAATAACCAAAGGCAAGTGTATCCATAGAAAATATCAACAAAAGGGCACTCCCAAAGTACTGCCTCGTAGTCCCAAAAGTAAATATGCAAGACAGGGAGAATCTCCCGAGGTACCGCCTCGTAGTCCCAAAAGTAAATATGCAGGAGAATCTTCCGGAATATCGTTCCGTAGTCCCAAAGTAAACGTGCAGGGGAATCTCTCGGAATACCGTTCCGTAGTCCCAAAGTAAACGTGCAGGGGAATCTCCCGGAATACCGTTCCATAGTCCCAAAGTAAATGTACAGGGGAATCTCCCGGAATACCGTTCAGTAGTCCCAAAGTAAATGTGCAGGGCAGGGGGATCTCCCGGAATACCGTTCCGTAGTCCCAAAGTAAATATGATTTCAACAACTGCACCTCAAGTTCTCACATATCACAACTTGCCACAGAAATCAACAATACACTATTTTTCACAATAAGGAGCCCATGGCTCGACCATAATGTGTACAAAATCTTAACAAAATATATTTCACATAAATTCAAGGTGAAAATCACACCAAATCATCATATAGAAACAATTTCAACAAACGAGGATCTAGGCATGACAAATAAAGGATTTAATAAGTGCAATAATTTCCAATTTAATACATAAGGACATATAAGGATTTTTAATCAATGAAATTCGCACATATAAACCAAGTACGTACTCGTCACCTCGCGTACATGGTTTTCAATTACACAATTTGCACATAAAATTCAATGCCTAAGGGGAAATTCCCCCACTCGAGGTTAAGCAAGACACTTACCTTTTTGAAGTTATGCCGATATTCCAAAATCGCCTTCTTGCTTAAATTAACCTCCGTCCCATCTTTCTTGAGCCTTCCATACATTACTACGAGGTTCCGAAAATTCTAGCAACTTCAATCTATTTAGAAGCATAACAAAAATGAACCATAATTAGGAAAATTTTCATGGTTTCAGCTCATTTGAGTATTTTATCAAACACTAGGTGTGCAAATTTTGTTACAAGGTTCTTTTACAAGATTACCTTCATTCCAAAACCCAATCTTTACTTATTTGATCTCAAAAATCTTTCCACAAACCTTATTGGTACAAGCATATATACATAATACTCTTACACCCAAGAATCATACTTTCAATCACCAATCTTTTACCCCAAACTCGAAATTGAAGACTAAGGGTTGAATCTTACCTCTTTGATGAAGATCTTGTGATTAGCTTCCTTGATTCTTGAAGATTGGATGATTAAAATGTTAGGTTCCCTCCTTCTCTCTCTAAAATTCTCTTACCTATCTCTAAAACCCTCAGAAATACACCCCAAAATAAGTCCCAAAGCCTATTTATCAAAATGGGATCGAGTTATGAAAATAGAAAAATTAACCCTCCGGAAGTAGGTCTGCGATCGCATAATGGACCGCAGAATGAGTATGCGGGTCGCAAAATACACCGCAAAATCGAGGCCCAGAAATGACCTTCACTGGACAGGTTTGCGACTATTTTGCGGTCGCATAACTACTTCTGCGATCGCATAATGGTTGTGCGATCGTAGAATTGGTCGCAGAATCGCATTTTTCCAGCCTTTGGTAATTTGGTCATAACTTCTTGTAGGTGTGTCCAAATGAAAAACGGTTTGAAGAGTTGGAAGCTAGATAAATAGACCTTTCGTTTGATAGGTAAGACACCATACAACTCTTAATATCAAGTGAGGTATACTCATTTGAAGTTAGGTCTTGTGCGAACTCCCTCGAAACTTTAGTCTATTATGAAATTTCCAACTCAACATTCGATGCCGAAACCTATCGAATCAAGTCCGATTGACCTCAAATTTTGCACACAAGTCATAAGTGGCATAACGCACCTATTTCAAATTTCCAGAATTGGATTCCGACCTCGTTATCAAAAATTCAACATTCGATCAAACTTTCCGAAAATCGTCTATTTTCTAACTTTCGCCAAAATGCGTCGAATTATCCTACGGACTTCCAAATCCAAATCCGAACATGCGCCTAAGTCCAAAATCACCATACAAGACTATTGACATCATCAAAATTCTATTCCGAGGTCGTTTGCTCAAAAGTCAACTCTTTGGTCAACTCTTTCTATTTAAGCTTCAAAACGAGAATTTCTCTTTCAATTAAATTCTAAATCTTCCGTAAATCAAGCTCTCGCGGGTCATAATACATATTATGAAGTTGCCCGGGACCTTAAGTCGTTGAACGGGGCATTAGTTCTTAAAACGACAAGTTGGGTCGTTACATTCTCCACCTCTTAAACATACGTTCGTCCTCAAACGTGCCAAGAATCTTTTTGAGGACTTTAAATTATTGAGTGTATTTTTACACACATACTTGTGGGTGATTCTATGTTCCTGCAATTTAATACGGATCCGACGACACCATCTCAATTGAGATTATTTCTTTTTTTCCATTCTTACAAGCTTTAAAGCAAATTCCTTAACTCTCCAATCATTTCCTAAAGGCCTGATTTTCACTTCGACACACGGTATTAGCCTCAACTGGCTATAGTAACTCGTGCCTACGCACACATCAACTCTTTTGATAGTGTTGAAGTACTTCAAAAAAAAATTTCGGGTTGCTACATTCTTTCCCGCTTAGGATCATTCGCCCTCAAACACATAACATATTTATCTCTTCCTTTGCAAATCTCAATCCTCTAAATTTTACTAACTCCCAAATTTTTCAGAAATTTCGGCAGAGTCCCCCCTGTAATTGGGCCTATCCACCTGCCGGTGTAACACCAAAACCACTCCTAACAACACAATAAAATACCACAAGGTATATATCAATAACACCAATCTCAGCATTACAAGCATTACATTATCATAATGATATCAGGACATGAAGCACATCATATGTATGCTTATCACCACATCTCGGGTCTTAAAAGTTATTCATAATTAATTCCAGCATCATCAATTAATCTCATATTAACTACCATCTCATTTCGAATTTTCACAAAACTGACAATAAAATGTGAGGCATGAAGACCCCATGACCGTTTACTCGGATTGATGAGTCACATTTAACATCACCTGGGCACTCATCTCATAGGTTAAACCTCAATGTTTACAACACGAAATTGCTAAATATGCAGAGAACAATATACAAGAATTATCATATAAGCCTAACAGGCATGACTCCCTATTAATATTATTGTACAACTAAATTTCACAAAGGGAGAATTTTAAACTCGTAAACATTTCACCACAAGGACCTCGTCCTTATATAGCTTCCACCACGGCTTGTAGCCCGGTTTAAATATTTCACATCATATAAAAATGCGAGGATCTCATCCTCAACTCCGAATCACAAGTATTTTGCACATTGAGACAACTTAAAATTTCAATTTCCTTTCTTTCATCTTTTCAATATATTTCATAAACAACTTTCATAACATATAATGAACCCTCATACCGGTAGGGCATATAATTCACAAAATTGAAATCAATTATTCTGAAATCATATCAAAACTCACAGTAGTGAGAAATAAAAAGTCACGTTTGGACTTATAGCCCTTAATGATGTACAAGAATAAAAATGATAGACACAGGCTAACATCATCAAACCTCCCAACAAAGATACACATGTGAGTGGTTCACAAAATTTCGAAGCTTACCCATAAGCAGAGCATAATAGGAGGATTCACCTCAATATTCGGATCCAAATCAAATTAAGGAAAAATATCCTTTTTATAACAAATCAGGATCATACCTGTAACGACACCATCTGGTGTATCGGCCTCAACCAAATCATAGCATTTATAACAACGAGTCGGGCCTCCGCCTCTTAGGCGCCCACTACCCGTATGTCCTCCACCTCTAACTGACTGTGCACATGAAGTATTAACTAGAATAAAGCTTGTAGTTGGAGTATTATGATGAAATCCACCCCTCCCAAATCTGGGACAATTTCTCTTGATGTGTCTAGTATCACCACACTCATAACAACCCCTCTACGGGTTCGACTGCTCACATTGAGTCTGTGCCAGATAACTGGAATAACCATTATAGGAACCACGTGTCGGTGGTGCATTAAAAGAACTTACTGGAACACCTCGAGTATTCTAGAATTATTTTCATGACCCCATTGATACTGAAATGTAGAATTATTAACGACGCGGGAATACCGCAAGTCCCAGCATCATCCCATACAAATCTCAACTCTTAATCATATACAAGTTACAGAGAACCTTTCAATACAACATAAATACATCTCAGGACAAAACTCATATAACACATGACCCCGCAATCTGATCATTGATAGTGGACTTCCTCACTTGGCGTGAAGCCATAGGACACATTCTGATGATCCACAATACTAACCTTCATCGCTCGTAGGACACCGGTCATAAAATACCTCAAGCCATTTATTTGGCACATGTCATCCTCGTGATAGTTAAACTTGCTTCCTCCAGTGCCTTTGTTGAATATGTACCCTTAGCTAAATAGAAATCCCATACGAACTATATAGTCTCTAATACCACCAACTATTTCAGATCTACATCCACCCTATGACCCTACCATAATTGTGATGATTAGGAAATTAATTAAACCTTCTTAATATCATACTTATCAACCAGATGTAAGAACCTGTTGCACCTCAATGTGCACAACTGAATGATCTCTCAATACTTCCGCATCCTCGATCTGGACGACACGTTGTAATAATGATTGGGCAACCCTGGCCCCCTTATAACCCCTCTATAGTATCACGAACTTATGGCACATAGTTGATACCGAGTGCGTAATTTCATACACTAGTGGATGTAAAAGAACATAAGATATATGCTTCAAGCTGAATAAATGTTGCACGATAAGGAATGAAAGAAGTGAAATTTCCTAACAGTTCTGTAGCCTCTCGAAGATAAGTACATACATCTCCGTACCAATCCGCAAGACTCTACTAGACTTGTTCATTACTCGTAGAACCTATGAACCTAGTGCTATGATACCAACTTGTCACAACCCAAAATCCCACCACAAGCGTCGTGATGGCACCTAGTCTCTAAGACTAGGTAAGCCGATTTCCATTACATTTTGAAGCCATTTTTTTTATAAACGAAACCCACAACGGAAATAATTATAACAACCTCCCAAGAATGGTAGTACTGAGTCGNTAGTACTGAGTCACGAACTCTAACATAATACATGAAATGATCTCAATGATCGAATACTCAATACTGTTTGATTAAAACTTAACAGTACAATAAAATGAACAGACTCCAAGGGACTGCGATGACCAAGCATCTCTACCTTGAATCTTTGCGATCACACTCTAACTCTGTCCAGGTCCGATACCTCCAATACCTCCAATACCTAGCTTTGCACAAAAATATGCAGAAGTGTAGTATGAGTACACCACGGTCGGTACCCAGTAAGTATCAAGACTAACCTCAGTGGGGTAGAGACGAGGTACAGTCAAGACACTCACTAGTCAAATAACCTGTACAATATAGTAGTATACAATAGTACTGGAAACTAACTAGCAATGATAACAACAAACTCAACTAGTGACATAACAACAAGGCAATAAGAACATCATAATTATTACTCAGGCGAATAAGGAACACAAGTACAATCAACAAGTCAAGTCCTTCAAATAGAAATCCTTCACATATTATTCTTTAAGATAAATATCTTTCGAATATACTTTTTTTGAATAATTATCTTTCAAATATAATTCTTTTCAATAAATATATTTTCAAGTAAAAGTCACCATGTGACACCTCATTTCACAATCATAAATATTATGGGTCTCAGCCCACTTTCATATTTTTCACGGCACCTCGTGCCCATATTTCTATCACCATCACACCAACAACTCACGTGTCAATAATAAAATCATCATATTTTTCTTCGGCACCTCATGCCCATATTATTTTCATAACTGCATGGATAACTCATGTACCAAAATATCAATGTATATACGATCCGCATGATCAATACCTCGTGCCCATATTTCTATCACCATCACACCGACAACTCACGTGTCAATAATAAAATCATCATATTTTTCTCCGGCACCTCATGCCCATGTTATTTTCATAACTGCATGGACAACTCATGTACCAAAATATCAATGTATATACGATCCGCATGATCAATTTATTTTCAATAAAGTATGGTTAAAAATCTTTAAATCAAGTAACAAATCAACAAAAAGATAAGTTTATTTTAGAAATCGTTTGAGTGAGGAAAAATGACATTTCCATTAAAATAAAGCATCAGCAAAACTACTGATTTGGATACAGAATGTATTAAATTAAACATACTAGAAATTTTTCTTTTATTTAAAATAACTCAATCATCAAAAACAAGTATAACCGAAAAATACAAATCCTCAAAGTTTTGTACGAAGAAGTCAAGGTCAACACAATACACCAAGAAATACAAAACACTTAATATTAAGTCAAATTATACATCACGAAAAATATAAGAATTTACAAATTACGAAAAAACAAAATAACCAAAGGCAAGTGCATCCATAGAAAATATCAATAAAAGGGCACTCCCGAAATACCGCCTCATAGTCCCAAAAGTAAATATGCAAGAAGGAAGGAATCTCCCGAGGTACCGCCTCGTAGTCCCAAAAGTAAATATGCAGGGAAATCTCCCGGAATACCGTTCCGTACACCCAAAGTAAATGTGCAGGGGAATCTCCCAGAATACCGTTCCGTTGTCCCAAAGTAAATGTGCAGGGGAATCTCCGAAATACCGTTCTGTATTCCCAAAGTAAATGTGCAGGGGAATCTCCGAAATACCGTTCTGTATTCCCAAAGTAAATGTGCAGGGGAATCTCCCTGAATACCATTCTGTGGTCCTAAAGTAAATGTGCAGGGGAATCTCCCGGAATACCGTTCCATAGTCCCAAAGTAAATGTGCATGGCAGGGGGATCTCCCGGAATACCGTTTTGTAGTCCCAAAGTAAATGTGCAGGGCAGGGGGATCTCTCGGAATACCGTTCCGTAGTCCCAAAGTAAACATGATTATAACAACTGCACCTCAAGTGCTCACATATAATAACTTGCCACAGAAATTAACAATACATCATTTTCCACAATAAGGAGCCCATGGCTCGACCATAATGTGTACAAAATCTTAACAAAATATTTTTCACATAAATTCAATGTGGCAATCACACCAAATCATCATATAAATACAATTTCAACAAACAAGGATCTAGGCATGACAAATAGTGAATTTAATAAGTGCCAATAATTTCCAATTTAATACATAAAGACATCTAAGGATTTTTAATCAATGAAATTCGCACATATAAACCAAGTACATACTCGTCACCTCGCGTACATGGTTTTCAATTACACAATTTGCACATAAAACTCAATGCCTAAGGGGAAATTCCCCCACTCGAGGTTAAGCAAAACACTTACCTTTTTGAAGTTAGGCCGATATTCCAAAATCCCCTTCTTACTTGAATTGACCTCCGTCCAATCTTTCTTGAGCCTTCCTTACATTACTACGAGGTTTCAAAAATTCTAGCAACTTCAATCTATTTAGAAGCATAACAAAAGTGAACCTATAATTAGGAAGATTTTCATGGTTTCAGCTCATTTGAGTATTTTATCAAACATTAGGTGTGCAGATTTGGTTACAAGGTTCTTTTACAAGATTACCTTCATTCCAAAACCCAATATTTACTTATTTGATTTCAACACTCTTCCCACAAACCTTATTGGTACAAGCATATATACATAACACTCTTACACCCAAGAATCATACTCCCAATCACCAATCTTTTACCCCAAACTCGAAATTGAAGACTAAGGGTTGAATCTTACCTCTTTGGTGAAGATCTTGTGATTAGCTTCCTTGATTCTTGAAGATTGGATGATTAGAATGTTAGGTTCCCTTCTTCTCTCTCTAAAATGCTCTTACCTCTCTCTAAAACCCTCAGAAAAACACCCCCAAAATAAGCCCCAAAGCCTATTTATCAAAATGAGGTCGGGTTATGAAAATAAAAAACTTAACCCTCCGGAAGCAGGTCTGCGACCGCAGAATGGGTATGCGGGTCGTAAAATGCACCCAAAATCGATGTCCAGAAATGGCCTTCACTGGAAAGGTTTGCGACCATTTTGCGGTCGCATAACTAGTTCTGCGATCGCATAATGATTCTGCGATCGCAGAATTGGTCGCAGAATCGCATTTTTCCAGCCTTTGGTAATTTGGTCATAACTTCTTGTAGGAGTGTCCAAATGATGAACGATTTAAAGCTTTAGAAACTAGACACATAGTCCTTTCTTTTGATAGGTATCACACCATATAAATTTTTATATCAAGATAGGTATGGTCATTTGAAGTTAGTTCTTGTGCGCACTCACTTGAAACTTTAGTCTACTATGAAATTTCCAACTTCAACATTCGATGCCGAAACCTATCGAATCAAGTCCGATTGACCTCAAATTTTACACACAAGTCATAAGTGACATAAAGGACCTATTTCAAATTTCTAGAATTGGATTCCGACCTCGTTATCAAAAATTCAACCTTCGATCAAATTTTTCGAAAATCGTTTATTTTTCAACTTTCGCCAAAAATACGTCGAATTGTCCTACGCACTTCCAAATCCAAATCCGAACACGCGCCTAAGTCCAAAATAACCATACGAAGCTATTGACATCATAAAAATGCTATTCCGAGGTCGTTTGCACAAAAGTCAACTCTTTCCATTTAAGCTTCAAAATGAGAATTTCTCTTTCAATTAAATTCTAAATCTTCCGAAAATCAAACTCGACCACTCCCGCGGGTCATAATACATATTATTAAGTTGCCCGAGACCTTAAGTCATTGAACGAGGTGATAATTCTTAAAACGACCAGTCGAGTTGTTACAATTCCTTTGCATCCACTCGTGTATGATATTGCGCACTCGGTATCAGCTATGCGCCGACGGTTTGTGATGTTGCAGACGGGCTACGAGTAGTCCATGGATGCTCGATCATTGTCTCGAGGTGTTTTCGAGACAGAGGATGCATATGTATTGAGAGATCATTCAGTTGTTCATGTGGGGGTGCATCTGGTTTATAAGTACAAGCGTGGGAAGATTTAATTGGATGCCTAATCATCGCGATCGTGGTAGGGGCATGAAAGGGTGTTGTTTTGAGGATAGTTGGTGATTCTAGAGACTATGTGTTTTGTATGGGACTTCAATTCAGTGAAAGTTACATTTTGTTATTCAAGGCACTTAAGGAAATGGGCTTGACTGTCACGAGGATGGACATGCGCGTAGTAGGTGATCTGAGATGTCTTACGATGGGAGTTATATGAGCTATGAAGGTTGATATTGTAGATCATCGGATGTTATGTCCTATGGCTTCGTGCCAAGTGGGGGAGTCTACTATCGACGATCGGATTGCATGGTCATGTGATATATCAGTCTTGGTCTAAGGTATATATGTGGTATTGAAGGGTTCCCCAAAATTTGTGTATGGTTAGGGAATGAGATTTGCATGGGATAGTGCTGGAACTTGCGGTATTTTTGTATCATTAATAATTCTACATTCCATCACCAGAGAGGTAAGAGAAACAACTTTAGATTCACAAAAGGTCTCCTTAGAGTGGGTGAATCGGTTGTGGCATTATGGGGTGTTTCAGAGGAAATACAATGGCTTATGAGATTTCAGGCTACGTGGTTCGTGTTAGGATCTCCGTCAGTAAGTTTTGGTTTGGAGTCATTGCGTACCGGCAAGGAGAAGTGTTAACCAAAAGAAAAGTCGAAGAGGATTCGAAGAAATAGGTCAGCTCGGTAGTTTTGGGTTAGCATAACAATAAATGTAATTAGTTCTTTTGGGGTGTTAATGCCTTACCATTGTTTTGTGCCAGTACTCTTGGGTTTGACGGTCTGCATGACTCGGTTGACTTGGGGAAAATTCAGTTCTGATGTCTTAGTTATATGCGAACGGGTTTTAGAGGGTTCATTCCAACTGGAAACTATGGAAAGGAAGATCCTACCAAACAATTGGAATATCAACCATCTCAAGTACTTCAACTTCTGAAAAACAAGAAACGCCATGTAAGTCGTACTCTTTTTTACCTCACTTGAGTTTTTTTCCAATAGGGTTTTCTCAAGGAGGTTCTTAACAAGGCGGCAAGTGGGACACTTCGAGTTGGAGTACACGACAACAGACGTAATTTTCATTTCCCGACTCCTCAAGAATCTCCAAGTCAAACAATGAAGGGACTAGATATGCTGGGACTAGGACTGGAACGCCAGCCATTACCCGAAACTTGTAATTCTCGTCAAAAGTTTCCTAAGGGCAAAATGATGTAATTGAAGCAACGATGTCGAAATAATAAAGATGCACATCTGTTGAAACTGCTCTCCAAAACGGTACCTTCGATCAACTCGAACAACACCTATTATCCCATGGCCACAACTTAGTAAGAGGTAAGTTCGACCTGTTCGAATAACTCCTATTGGCCACGGCCACAACTTAACAAAAATGATACATTCGATCTACTCGAACAACACCTATCAGCACCGACACAACTTAGTAAAAGGTATGTTCGCCCAGTTCGAACAACTCCTACTAGCCACAGCCACAGCTTAGTAAGAGGTAAGTTCGACCAGTTCAAACTCCTATTGTAACGACCCGGTCGGTCCTGTTGAGTATTATAACTCTGTTCCCCCATTTACTGCTCAATTTATGCTTTATAGTTGTTTTATGACTTACCGAGTTAGTGGGTTTGTGTCCGGAAGGAATTCGGAGTAAAATTAGACACTTATTCTCATAATTAAAAATTTAAGTTAGAAAAGTGGATCGGATATGAACCTATGTGTAAAACGTGGACTGGATATGTATCTATGTGTAAACAACCTCAGATTTAAATTTTGATGATTCCAATAGCTCTGTATGGTGATTTTGGACTTAGGAGCGTGTTCGAAAAATTATTTGGAGTTCCATAGTGGAATTAGGCTTGATATGCCGAAAGTTGAATTTTTGGGAAGTTTAACCGGGGGTTGACTTTTTGATATCGGGGTCGGAATACAATTCTGAAAATTGGAATACCTCTGTTATGTTATTTATGACTTGTGTGCACAATTTGAGGTCAATCGGACATGATTTGATAGGTTCCGGAGTCATTTGTAGAAATTAGAAATTTCAAAGTTCATTAGGCTTGAATTGAGGTGTAATTCATGGTTTTAGCGTTGTTTTAGGTGATTTGAGGGTTCGACTAAGTTCGTATGATGTTTTAGGACTTGTTGGTATATTTGGTTGAGGTCCCAAGGGGCTTGGGTGAATTTCGGATGGTTAACGGGTTGGATTATGGACTTGGAACTCTGCTAGAATTTTTCTGATGCACCATCTGGTTTCCTTCATCGCGTTCGCGAGTGGAGCCTCGTGTTTGCAAAAAATAACTGAGAGTATGGAAATATTTGCTCTTCACATTCGCGAAGAGAAGAGAAGAATGCGTTCGCGAAGAGAAGAATGCGTTCGCGAAGAAGAGAGGAAGGAGCTGAGGACCCTAGACAATTGGTCTACGCGTTCGCGTAGGGAGTGTCGCGTTCGCGTAGTGAGGGGGAACGAAGCATCGTGTTGATGGGTTGAACACGTTCGCGTAGAAGGCATTGAGGCAGAGGCATTTTGTGCTTTGCGAACGTGAGGGTGATGTCGCATTCGCGAAGGAGGAATTTGGACGGGAACTAATTTGTGCTTCGCGAACGCGATGCACTGACTGGTTTGAGGCGAGTTTTGGGTGATTTTCAAAGGAAACAACGGGGTAAGTGTTCTTAACTCAATGTTGGTTAAATTACCCGAATCCATGGTTGTTTTTATCATTTAATTGGTGAATTGAGTTGGGAAAGTTTGAAAACCCTCTTGGTTTAAATGGAAGATTTGAGGGTTGCGTTGGGGTCGGGTTTTGGTAAAATTGGTATGGTTAGACTCGTGGTTGAATGGGCTTCCGGATTTTGTGACTTTTGTCGAGTTCCGAGACGTGGGCCCCACGGGCGATGTTTGAGCTAATTCTCGGATATTTATGGAAAATTATTATTTTCTTATGGAATTAATTCCAATGAATTTTATTGACTGAAACGAATTATTTATGGCCAGATTCGAGGCGTTTGGAGACCAATTCACAAGGAAAGGACATTGCAGAATAAGAATTTCATGGCTTGAAGTAAGTAACAGTTTCAAATCTGGTCTTGAGTGTATGAAACCCCGGATTTGGTATCATGTGATTATTTTGGAGGTGACGCACATGCTAGGTGACAGATGTGTGGACGTGCACCGAAGGGACTGTGACTTGTGCCCATTGAGATTGCAGGCATTCAGGATACTTTGGCCCAGATCTTGGCAGCCTGCACTGGTCTTGCTCAGGTTGTTTTGGCTCAGGCCGCACCTGCCACTTCTCAGGATAGGGGGGTACTCATACCCCTGTTGCTCGTACTCCAGACCAGGTAGTACAGGGACTTCAGATACCGGGAGCGCTACTAGCCCAGCCGGTTGCATCTACTCAGGCCCCGGTAGTTCCTGTTATGGCAGACGATGAGCAAGGGAGACTTGAGAGATTTGAGAGGCTTCGGCCTCCACCATTTAGCGGTAATGAGTCAGAGGATGCTCAGGATTTTCTGGATAGGTGCCAACGGATGCTTTGGACAGTAGGTATTCTGGAGACCAATGGGGTCTCATTCACTACTTTTCAGTTTTCTGGGGCTGCACTCAGATTGTGGGAGACTTACGAGAGGCGTAGGCCTGTTGGCGCATCACCCCTTACTTGGAATCAGTTCGCCATGGTCTTTTTGGAGAAGTTCGTACCTCAATCCCGCAGAGAAGAGTTGCGCAGAAAGTTTGAGCAGCTTCGTCAGGGTGATATGTTTGTGACGCGGTACGAGATGAGATTTTCTAAGTTGGCTCGTCACGCAGTCTGGTTGGTTTCCACTGATAGGGAGAGGATTAGGAGATTCATTGATGGCCTCACATATCAGCTGCGGTTACTTATGACTAGGGAGAGAGTATCTGGTGCTACTTTTGATGAGGTAGTAGACATTGCTCGGCAGATAGAGATGGTTTGTAGCCAGGAACGTGGAGAGAGAGAGGCTAAGAGGCCTCGTGGTCCGGGTGATTACAGCGGTGTTCCTTTAGGGGGTTAGTTTTACCGAGGTAGGGGTCGTTCTTACAGACACGCTCAGACGGGTCATCCAAATCATCGTGGTGCATCAGCTAGCCATGGTTCTTACAGTGCTCACTCAGGCCAGTCTTCATTTAGTGCACTACCAGCGCAGAGTTCTCATCATGCCTCGTCCACACTGGCTTCTGCAGGCCATTCCTCGGGTTATCAGGAGCAGCTGTTCCGTCAGAGAAGGGGTTGTTTCGAGTGCGGAGAATTTGGTCATTTCAAGAGAGAGTGTCCTAGGTTGTTAAGTTGGGATTCACAGCAGAGTTCTCGACCGACGGCACTAGCACCAGCAGTTACACCACCCGCCTTGCCATCTCGGGGTGGGGGTCAGGCAGCTAGGGGTCGCCCAAGAGGGGGAGGCCGATCAGGTGGCGGGCAGTCTCAATTCTATGCTTTTCCTACCAAGCCAGATGTTGTTGCCTCCGACGCAGTGATCACAGGTATTGTTTCAGTGTGCCACAAGGAGGATTCTATATTATTTGACCCTAGTTCTATGTATCATCGTATTTTGCTCATTATCTGGATTTTCCCTGTGAGTCATTAGTTTCACATGTTTGTGTATCTATACCGGTGGGCGATATTATTACTGTGGATCGTGTGTATCGGTCGTGTGTAATAACTATTGGGGAATTGGTGACTAGAGTTGATCTCTTATTACTCGGTATGGTTGATTTCGATGTAATCCTGGGTAAGGATTGGTTATCTCCATGTCATGCTATTCTTGACTGTCATGCAACAATCGTGACGTTGACAATGCCGGGGTTGCCAAAGGTTGAATGGAAGGGTTCTCTAGATCTTGTTCCTAGCAAGGTAATTTCTTATTTGAAGGCCCAACTTATGATTGGAAAGGGATGCTTGTCATATTTGGCCTTTGTGAGAGATGTTGATGCAGATACTCCTATTATTGATTCAGTACCGGTCATGCAAGACTTTCCAGATGTATTTCCTACAGACCTGCCGGGTATGCCACCCAATAGGGATATTGATTTCGGTATTGACTTGGTACAGGGTACTCAGCCCATTTCTATTCCTCCGTATCGTATGGCACCAGTTTAGTTAAAAGAATTAAAAGAGCAACTTCAGGAACTCCTTTAAAAAGGGTTTATTAGGCCTAGTATGTCGCCTTTGGGTGCATCGATTCTGCTTGTGAAAAAGAAAGATGGTACTATGCGGATGTGCATTGATTATAGGCAGTTGAACAAAGTTACAATCAAGTATAAATATCCATTGCCGCGTATTGATGATTTATTTGCCCAGCCTCAAGGAGTGAAGGTGTTCTCCAAAATTGATTTGAGGTCTGGGTATCACCAATTAAAAATTCAGGATTCAGATATTCTAAAGACGGCATTCAGGACTCGTTATGGCCAATATGAATTTCTTGTGATGTCTTTTGGGCTAACCAATGCCCTAGTAGCATTTATGCATTTGATGAATAGTGTATTTCAGCCGTATCTTGATTTATTTGTCATGGTATTCATTGATGATATTCTGGTGTACTCATGTAGCCAGGAGGAGCATGCACAACACTTGGGAATTGTATTACAGAGGCTGAGAGAGGAGAAACTTTATGCCAAATTCTCTAAGTGTGAGTTCTAGCTTAGTTCGGTGGCATTCTTGGGACATATAGTGTCCAGTGAAGGAATTAAGGTGGATCCGAATAAAATAGAGGCAGTTCAGAATTGGCCCAGACCATCCTCAGTTACTGATATACGGAGTTTTCTAGGCTTGGCCGGTTATTATCGTTGTTTCGTGGAGGGTTTCTCGATTATTGCATCGCCTATGACTAAATTAACCCAGAAAGGTGCTCCGTTCAGGTGGTCGGATGAATGTGAAGAGAGATTTCAGAAGCTCAAGATAGTTTTGACTACAGCTTCAGTATTGGTGTTGCCTACAGGTTCAGAGTCTTATACTGTGTATTGTGACGCGTCGCGGATTGGTTTCAGCGCAGTACTTATGCAAGACGGTAGGGTGATTGCCTATGCGTCCAGATAGTTAAAGGTACATAAGAAGAATTATCCAGTCCACAAGCTTGAGTTAGCAGCTATTGTTCATGCCTTGAAAATTTGGCGGCATTACTTGTACGGTGTCCAGTGTGAGGTATATACCGATCATTAGAGTCTACAACATTTGTTTAAACAGAAAGATCTTAACTTGCGGCAGTGAAGGTTGTTGGAGTTGCTTAAGGATTATGATATCACCATTCTCTATCATCCCGGAAAGGCCAATGTGGTGGCCGATGCCTTGAGTCGTAAGGTAGAAAGTTTGGGCCGCTTAGCATACATATCGGTAACAGAGAGGCCTTCAGCTTTGGAGGTTCAGGCCTTGGCTTATCAGTTTGTTAGATTGGATGTTTCCGAGCCGAATCGAGTTTTGGCCTGTGTGGTTTCTCGTTCTTCTTTATATGATCACATCAGAGAGCGCGAGTATGATGATTCACACCTGCTTGTTCTTAAGGACACGGTTCATTACGATGATGCCAAGGAAGTCACTATTGGAGATGATGGTGTATTACGGATGCAGGGCAGGCTATGTGTACCTAATTTAGATGGTTTGTGTGAGCTGATTCTCCAGGAAGCTCACAGTTCACGGAACTCTATTCATCTAGGCGCCGCAAAGATGTATAAGAATTTGAGACAACACTATTGATGGAGGCGGATGAAGAAAGATATAGTTGGGTTTGTATCTCGGTGTTTAAATTGTCAACAGGTAAAGTACGAGCATCAGAGACCGGGTGGATTACTACAGAGACTTGAAATTCCGAAGTGGAAGTGGGAGCGTATTACCATAGACTTCGTAGTTGGACTTCCACGGGATTTGAGAAAGTTTGATGTTGTTTGGGTGATAGTAGATCGGTTGACCAAATCTACACATTTTATTCCAGTCGGTACTAATTATTTTTCGGAGCAGTTGGCTGGGATTTATATTCGCGAGATTGTTCACCTACACGGTGTGCTGGTGTCCATTATTTCAGATCAGGATACGCAATTTACTCGCAGTTCTGGAGGGCAGTGCAGCGAGAATTGGACACACAGGTTCAGTTGAGTATAACATTTCACTATCAGACGGACGGACAGTCCGAGTGCACTATTCAGATATTGGAGGATATGCTACGCGCTTGTGTCATTGATTTTGGGGGTTCATGGGATCAATTTCTGCCACTCGTAGAGTTTGCTTACAATAATAGCTACCAGGCAAGCATTCAGATCGCTCCGTATGAATCTTTATATGGGAGACGGTGTCGCTCTCCAGTGGGTTGGTTTGAGCCTGGTGAGGTTAGACTATTGGGTACTAACTTGGTTTAGGATGCTTTTGAGAAGGTCAAAGTAATTCAGGAACGGCTTCGCATGGCACCATCTAGACAGAAGAGTTATGCCGATAGGAAGGTTCGTGATGTTGTTCACATGGTTGGGGAGAAGATTCTGCTCAAGACTTCACCCATGAAGGGTGTGTTGACGTTCGGGAAAAAGGGCAAGTTGAGCCCTCAGTATATTGGGCCTTTTGAGATACTTAAGAAAATTGGGGAGGTGGCTTATGAACTTGCTTTGCCACCTAGCCTATCAGGTGTTCATCTAGTCTTCCATGTATCCATGCTCCGAAAGTATGTCGGGGATCCGTCTCACATTCTGGATTTCAGTACAGTACAGCTGGACGGTAATTTGACTTATGATATGGAGCCGGTGGCTATTTTAGACCGGTAGGTTCGAAAGCTGAGGTCAAAGAACATAGCATCAGTGAAGGTGCAGTGGAGGGGCCAGCCAGTCGGAGAAGCTACTTGGGAGATTGAGCAGGAGATGCGAAGCAAATATCTATACTTATTTGATACTCTAGGTATTGTTCTAAACTCGTTTGAGGATGAACATTTATTTAAGAGGGGTAGAATATTACGACCCGACCGGTCGTTTTGAGTATTATAACCACGTTCCCCTATTTACTGCTCAATTTATATTTTATAGTTGTTTTATGACTTACTGGGTTAGTGGGTTTTGGGTCCGGAAGGAATTCGAAGTGAAATGAGACACTTAGTCTCATAATTGAAACTTTAAGTTGAAAACGTGGACCGGATATGGACCTATATGTAAATGACCTCGGATTTAAATTTTGATGATTCCAATAGCTTTGTATGGTGATTTTTGACTTAGGAGCGTGTCCGGAAAATTATTTGGAGGTCCGTAGTGGAATTAGGCTTGCAATGCCGAAAGTTGGATTTTTGGGAAGTTTGACCAGTGGGTTGACTTTTTGATATCGGGGTCGGAATATGATTCTGAAAATTGGAATACCTCTATTATGTCATCTATTACTTGTGTGCAAAATTTGAGGTCAATCGGACGTGATTTGATAGGTTCCGGGGTCGTTTGTAGAAATTAGAAATTTCAAAGTTCATTAGGCTTGAATTGGGGTGTAATTCATAGTTTTAGCGTTGTTTTAGGTGATTTGAGGGTTCGATTAAGTTCGTATGATGTATTAGGACTTGTTGGTATATTTGGTTGAGGTCACGAGGGGCTCGGGTGAGTTTCAGATGGTTAACGGGTTGGATTATGAACTTGGAACTCTGCTGGAATTTTTCTGATGCATCATCTGGTTTCCTTCATCGCGTTCACGAGTGGAGCCTCGTGTTTGTGAAGAGGAACTGAGAGGCTGGCAATATTTTCTCTTCGCGAAGAGAAGAATGCGTTCGCGAAGGGTGGACTGGGTGTGCATCGCGAACGCGAGAGGTGTTACGCATTCGCGAAGAAGAGAGGAAGCAGCTGAGGAACCCAGGCAATTGGTCTACGCGTTCGCCTATGGGGTGTTGCGTTCGTGTAGTGAGGGGGAACGAAGCATCGCGTTCGCGATGGGTTGAACGCGTTCAAGTAGAAGGCATTAAGGCAGAGGCATTTTGTGCTTCGCAAACGCGAGGGTGATGTCGCATTCGCGAAGGAGATATTTGGACGGGAACTAATTTGTGCTTCGCGAACGCGAGGCACTAACCGCGTTTGTGAAGAAGAAAAGCCTGGGCAGTGAGTTTAAGTTCTGAAAGTGTTTGATGATTTGGAGCTCGGATTGAGGCGATTTTTGGGTGATTTTCAGAGGAAACAACGGGGTAAGTGTTCTTAACTCAATATTTGTTAAATTACCCGAATTCATGGTTGTTTTTTATCATTTAATTGGTGAATTGAGTTGGGAAAGTTTGAAAACCCACTTGGTTTAAATTGAAGATTTGAGGGTCGAGTTGGGGTCGGATTTTGGTAAAATTGATATGGTTAGACTCGCGATTGAATGGGCTTCCGAATTTGATAACTTTTGTCGAGTTTCGAGACGTGGGCCCCACAAGCGATTTTTGAGCTAATTTTCAGATTTTTATGGAAAATTATTATTTTCTTATGGAATTATTTCCAATGAATTTTACTAACTGAAACGAATTATATATGGCCAGATTCGAGGCATGTGGAGACCAATTCACGAGGAAAGGACATTGCAAAATAAGAATTTCACAGCTTGAAGTAACAGTTTTAAATCTAGTCCTGAGGGTATGAAACCCCGGATTTTGGTATCATGTGATTATTTTGGAGGTGATGCACATGTTATGTGACCGGCGCGTGGACGTGCACCGAAGGGATTGTGACTTGGTCCGTCCCGGAAAACTGTAAAGTTGAATAATTTGTTGTTAGCTATATGCTCTCTATGTGTTAATAAAATGTGACTGCAAATCATGTTAGAAATCATGCGTAGGCTATATGATAGGCTATATGATAGTACTGTTGGGACCCACAGAGGTAGTGTACTTGTTGAATTACCTACTAAATGCTATATGTACTCAGTCTCAGTTTTTACTTGCACATTTTATCTCAGTCTCTTTTATTATTATCGATACATCATATCATTGTTGTTTGGTCTGATTTCATAATTATTGAGAGCCCGAGAGACTGGATAGATTTATGACTGAGTGAGGCCGAGGGCCTGATTGTGAGATATTGATACCATAGCACGTGAGTTGTCCGTGCAGCACGTGAGTTGTCCGTGCAACACGTGAGTTATCCGTGCAGCACGTGAGTTGTCCGTGCAGCACGTGAGTTGGCCGTGCAGATCCTTATATTATACTATATCACGTGAGTTGGCCATGCAGCACGTGAGTTGGCCATGCAGAACGTGAGTTGGCCATGCGGATCCATATATTCTACTATAGCACGTGAGTTGGCTGTGCGGATCCAAATATTTATATTATGGCACGTGAGTTGTCAGTGTAGCACGTGAGTTGTCCGTGCAGATTATAGTGCTTGGGCTGTAGGAGCCCCTCCGGAGTCCGTACACCCCCAGTAAGCGCGGGTACCCATTGAGAGTGAGTGATGAGGGCTGGGAGCCCAGGGAGTGGTGAGGGCTGGGAGCCCAGTGAGTGATTATTGTCCTACGAGGTTGTACTTGATTTTTATTTGTTGTTGCACTTAGTTGCTATCTGTCATTGTTGTGAAATCTCTAAAATATTTTGATATACGGATTTCATGAACAGGAACTGTATAAAAATTGATTTGACATTAAACTGCCAGATTTGATAGCATGTCTATTCTTTGCTGGAAATACTGGAAATGAACCATAATTGTGTAGCTCGTTACTATCTTCAGTTCCTTATTTATTATTGTTACTTGCTGAGTTGGTTGTACTCATACTACACCCTGCACTTCGTGTGCAGATCCAGGTGTTCCCGGACATAGCGGGTGTTGATTCTTTCACATAGTTGATTTTTCGGATATTCTGAGGTAGCTGCCGTGTTTCGTAGAGCTTGCCTCTCCTTCCCTATCTCCTTATTTACTATATTTGGTCACATAATGTTACAGACCATATTTTCTTTAGACTTGTATTCATAATTAGATGCTCATGTACTCAGTGACACCAGGTTTTGGGAGTGATTGTATAGGTAATTGTAAGATTTGTGGATGTTATTTAAATATTATATTTTTAGAATTGAAAGAAGTTGTGGTTCATTAAGATTTCGGCTTGCCTAGTATTGAGATAGGCGTCATCACGATGGGTTAGAATTTTGGGTCGTGACACCTATTGGCCCACAACCACAACATAATAAAAACGGTACGTTCGATCAATTCGAATAACACCTACCAGCCCTCGGCCGTGACTTAATCAAATGAACGTTCGACGATTTCGAACAACACCTAACGGCTCTCGGCCATGACTTAATCAAAGGCACGTGCGACCAGTTCGAACAACATCTATCGGCCCTCGGCTAAGACTCGATGAAAGGAAATTCCGACCTAACTCAACGGTACGTTCGATCAACTAGAACAACACATATTGGCCTCGACCTAAAATTGAATAGAAAATAACAATGAAGAAAACATAAGTACAAAAGCAATGCACAAAGACATAAAAGGAACGAAACTAAAACAAATTGTTGTATTTCATAAGAAAGTTTTACAAAGTCATTCTAAGATGCCAACAAAAGATACAATATATAAGTTGAGCAAAAAAGATAAACATTCAATGGTCGTCGCCATCCTGATCTCCGCCATCCTCTCCTTCCTCGCCTCGACCGTAAGCAGCATCATACTAAGCACTGTCGTGAGCTGGTCCACACCTCCCTCGTTGCCTTCCTCAGAATTAGGCTGAAGTATATCAGGATCAAAGTCACAGGCGAGCCGGGCCTCACGAGCTTTGACTCGAGCTTCCTCAATGACCGTCTCAAAATCGTAGCGTGTCTTTTTCAAATCACGAATCACGTCCAATCGGGCTTTAGTGTGGATCAAGTCTTTGTACCTCTCTCGAGGAATGTCAGGAAATTCAGAGGCATGAGACGTAGAGGGCCGTTCGGCCATCCGGGCATTCTCGGACTTAGCAGTAGAAACCTGCTCGAGCAGTCGGGCATGCTCGGCCTCTGCAGCAAAAACTCGCTCGAGCAGCTCGGATTCTCCTTATCCAACTCTCCATTTCTCTCCTCAAGATTTTCCTCTTTAGCCTTGGCCTTGGAAAAAGCAGTATCCCACTCAGAACGGAGAGTCCTGTTTGCCAATTCTAGAATATCAACCCTCCTTCGAGCATCCATACGGGAGGACTCTGCCTGCTCAAGCAGCAATTACTTCTCGGTGACCTCCCCTTTGAGAGCGTCCATCTCAAATTGGTACCCGTAAACAAACTTTGCAGTTGAACGAATTGACTCTGGAGGTCGCTATATTAGGCCTCCACGCCCTTGCTCAGTTCGAGCTCCTCCCATTTCCTCTTCAACGCCCCCTCGAGAACGCTAAACCTCTCCACGGCCGTGATCAACTCCTCATCTTTCTTCTTCAACTCCTCCCTCAAGCCTGGCATGGCAGCCTCCTCGCGAAGCCGCCTCTGAGTGTCCCCGTACTTCCCACGGAACTGATGGTACTTACCCTTCAGCTTCTGGTAATTCTCTTTCTGTTTCTTCTCCCTCCGCACGCTTTCAATTTCCAGAATGATAGTCTGTAAATCAAAGAAAATCAAATTTAAAACATAAAAGCAAGTTAAAGTAAAGGAAAAAGAAAGAAAAAGAATGAAGGACAAATACGCTTACTCTGAGGGAAAGGCCAGAAATGCTCTTCGACTGGGTGCTGTCAATCAGTTCTTTGAGGGTCACACACTTGGCTTCGAAGTTGAAAGGACCGAGAGCGTTGACTACATCCTCAGTATTTTTTAGTAGATCACGATCCATTGGGATCGTGATGGTCCTTGAACCCCCTCCATTCTCACCTCAATCTGAGTGGTCCCCTTATCGATCTCTTGAGATCCTAGGGGTCCATGTCGGAACCGGACTCGCTACCCTTGTCAACGGGACCCTTGCCTTTATCCCCTCAAAATAAAAAGCGTCCCTATCTATCCTAGAAGAAGAGGCCTCCTTATGAGGTGTAGAGTTGGCACCAAGCACCCCCTCTGTGACCATCTCCACCTCGGGGCGCGAAAATGCGGCCGCATTAATCTCTTCTAACTGAGGAACCTCAGAGGTCGCCCTAATGTCCTCCTCAATATATATCATCGTATTCTCCCGCACCATGAATTCATCCTCTGATAAGTCAATGGCCACGGGCACGCCTTCTCTGACATCCACGACGTTTCTATTGTGGGACTCAGGTCCGCATCATTTGGAGAGACTTCATCATCCTCGGCAATAAGTGAAACTGAGGGAGGAGCGGGTGTAACCGCTGAGACAGGGGCGGAGGCAGAAGGCGTAGAGACCTTTCTCCTCCTGCAAAAGGGCATACACACTCTGTTCCTTCTTGTAGCCCCCTGATGTAATCTAGAGAAAACACAAAAAGTAAGCACAACGACGTAAACCAATACGAGTACGATGACAATCAGAAGAAGGAAATCACTCGTCGAAGGAGGGCCGGTTTGAACTTCTGAAAGAAGCTCGGCCAATCACAAATCCCCACCGTGCAGGGGAGAACTTGACTAACCCAATCGGTGAGATGAGTCACCAACAGAAGAGGTTGACCAGTGACTGCAGAAAAAGAGGAGTTATTCAACGAGCACGGAATGATCAAATATTTGAAAAGGTAAAAGCAAAAGCACGAGTACTTACGAGTGTGGTTCCAAGCCTCAGGAAAGCCTGTAGGATTGGCTATGACGAACTCAGTCTTGAAAAATAAATAGTTAAGCCACAATTGCCGACTAGCTTTATCATCGATATTCACTACCAAACATTTTCCCCCACGATATCGAAGGTTCAGCATCGTTCCTCGATAAAAGCTGGGTGCGAACAGATGCACCAAGTGCCACACCGTGACCTCGACCCCGGCCAGTTCGGCAAACTTTGATAGCATCTTGAAAAATTTGTAAACATACGGGTGAGTTGAGCAGGGCAAACCACATAGAGACGAAAACACTCCTCCACCAGCAGAAGGAGGGGGAACGAGTAGTTGATGGCGTACGGGTAGGTATAAAGAGCACAATACACAGGACGGTGAATGTAATGACCCAACCGGTCATTTTGACTTTTAGAACCCCGTTCTCCTAAATAAAACTCCCTGTATGTGCTTTTACTAATTTATGACTTGCGGGGATGGTTGGTTAGGGATGTGGAAGTGTTCAGGTTGAAATCGGAATACTTGGTTCCTTAGTTTGGCTTTAAAGGCCCAAGTTTGACTTCGATCAATATTTTTGAGAAATCGACCCCAGAATCGAGATTTGACAGTTCCAATAGGTTCGTATGATAATTTTGGACTTGGGCATATATTCGAATCGGGTTTTGGACAACCCGGGAACGTATCGGCGTTTAATAGTGAAAATCAACTATTTGAAGGTTTAATATTCTTTAAATTTGGTTTGGAGTAGGTTTTGGAGTAATTGAGGTATGTTTGGAATTTCGAGCCTAAGAATAGATCCGTATGGTGATTTAAGACTTGCACGTAAAATTTGGTGTCTTTCCAAGTAGTATAAGTATATTTCGGCACGTTCGGAGTAAGTTTGAAGAATTTGAAATTTCTAAGTTGAATCAATTTGGTTTGAGGTATGATTCTTAGCTTTCATGTTGTTTTACACGTTTCGAGGATTCGTGCGAGTACGTTTTATGATTTCAAACTTGTTGGTATGTTTGGGTGGGGCCCCTAGGGCCTCTAATGTTAATCGAACGAGGCTCGAATTGATTTTGGACCTTGGAGCAACAGCTGAAGCTTCCAGCTTTTGCTGCAACCCCACTTGCGCTTGGCCAGCCATAGATGCGAGCCCGTAGGTGCGTGAAAAGCACCGCAGAAGAGAATTGGGCGCAGATGCGCAGGTACAACCGCAGAAGTGCATCGCAGATTCGATGTACAAGCCGCAGAAGCGGACGGGGTTGGCTTAGGGGGAAGCCGCATCTGTGACGCATTTTCCGCAGATGCGAAATTGCTGCTTGGCAGAATGTATTAAAAATCAGGGCTCAACCATTTTTGAGCCCATTTTCTCTATTCTTGGGAGATTTTGGAGCTTTTTGAGAGAGGATTTCAACTAGCAACTTGAAGATAAGTTAATTCTTTATACTTTGAGTTAAATACATAGATTATGAGTAGATTATAACCTGTAAATCGTGAAAATTAAGAGTTTAAATGAAAAACCTAGATTTGTATAAAAATGGGATTTTAACCATGAAAATGATTATGGAATTGGATGGAAATTGTATATTTGAGTTTTTGAAATTATGGGTAACGTTTTCCTCCTAAAAGTTTTGAAATCCGGGCACGTGGGCCCGGGGTGTATTTTAGGAATTTTACCATTTTGGGTTGGGTAATTAATTTAGTAGCCTAATTTCAAATTATTGAGCATGTATTAATTATTTTATTTAACATTTGGATAGTTTCGGATTTTTCGGCACCGAATTGGGATTTTTATACGATATCGTGACCGGAAGTGGACTTCGAGACAAGGTAAGTCTCTTGTCTAACTTTGTAAGAGAAAATTTACCCCATAGGTGATTTAAATTAATAATTGTTGCTAATTGTGGGAGCTACGAGGTGACGAGAGTCCGTGTGTAGCTACTAATATTGTTATAGTTCGGGTAGTTTAGGACTCAAATCATGAATTACTTGTGATATTTGTATCCTTATTTAGTTAAAGCAATAGAATTATGTTGCAAATTGTTAGAGAAAATGGTAAAAGATTGAAATCTCACATACTTGAAATTTTGTTCAGAATATTTAACTATTGTAGAAATTTGTACATCCTCCTGAGTTAATCTCAAAAATGTATAAATATATATTCTCATTCCGAAGATTCATAAGAAAATGTCAACATTTCTTGTGGAGCGGGCCGAACGCCTCAGCAGTATAGATGCATCTATGGATTACGTGGCACGTCCCTCGGCAGTATACACGACACTCTAGATTGGATCGTACTACCTCGACAGAAATCGTGCCTAATAATAATAATTACACGATACTTTGATATTTTAATTGCAGGTTGTGAAGCTAATTTATAAATTAGAAATCATTGAAATTTAATTAATTAATTATTTTTCCTTGTTAATAAAATTATTGTTGTTCACCTGAAAAATCATGTTTAATTAATTATATTCTATTATGATATTATTGTCCCTTAGTGAGTGTCAAAGTCGACCTCTCGTCACTACTTTTTCAAGATTAGGCTTGATACTTACTGGGTACACGTTGTTTAGGTACTCATACTACGCTTGATGCACCTTTTGCGCAGGACTTGAGACAGGTACTATCGGAGAACCTACCGGAGCATACTCAGATATCCCGAGACTTAGTTGTGAGCTGCTTCTTGAGTCGTTCTGCAGCCCTTGATTCTCCTCTTGTATTTGTATTCTGTCTATTTTATTTCAAACAGTATTTAGAATTTTGTATAATCTACTAGATGCTCATACACTTGTGACACTAGGTCTTGGCACACACACTAGTAGAATTATGGATTTAATTACTTTAATTGGGATTTGATTTATCTTATTTTCTCATATCTTCTTAAGTTATGAAATTTTGAGGAGTTTGATTATTCGGATAATTTTTAAAGAAATGAATATATGTTTAAATCATTAGTTGGCTAGCCTAGCTGGGATGTTGGACGCCATCACGACCTATAGGTGAGTTTGGGTCGTGACAACATGGTATCAGAGCACTAGGTTCACGTAGGTCTCACAAGTTATGAGAAGGTCTAATAGAGTCTTGCGGATCGGTACGGAGACATCTGTACTTATCTTCGAGAGACTATAGGGTGGTAGGAAAACTACCTTTCTTCATCTCCCATCGTGCAAATAATGTATTACTAAATATCTTTCTTTTATTCTCTAACATATGGTGAGAACGCGCTCTAATGAGGTTCCAGACCAGGGAAGAGCTACTCCCCATGTTGTTAGAGGCTGAGGCTGAGGCCGAGGGAGGGCTCCAGCCCGTGGTAGGGGACGAGGACATCCCAGAGTTGTTCCAGTTATGCCACTAGTGGGTCCAACAGAGGATCCTATTAATGAGGAACATGGCGAGGTGCCCGTAGCAGAGCCAACTTTGGTGGATTTCATGTCTGCACTGGGATTCCAGGAGGTCATGGGTCGTATGCTGCGGTTCATGGACACTATGACTCAGGCCAGTTTATTTCCAGCAGACCCAGCCATATCTCAAGCGGGCGGGGGAGCACCGGCCCCTACCACACAAGCTCATGGGCAGGCAACTGCTGTATATCAGACCCAGGGTGCACTATCCATGGGTGGAGTCCAGCCAGTGGCAGCAGCTACACCTGAGCCCAGACCAGCTGCGGCCGCCGAGCCGCAGAAGCTATTGAATCGATGGACTAGACTACATCTTCCTGTCTTTGGGGGTGAGCGACATGAGGATCCCCAGGACTTCATTGATCGGTGCAGGGACAGACTACACAATATGAGGATATTAGAGACTCACGGAGTAGACTTTGCTACTTTTCAGCTGGAGGGCAAAGCCCGTCGATGGTGGAAGTCTTATATTTTTTGGCAGACCAGCAGATTCTCCTCCTATGACTTGGGACATGTTCACCCGTATTTTCCTGGATAGGTATATTCCACCCTCTCAGAGGAAAGAGTTGCGATTTCAGTTTAAACAGCTCCAGCAGGGTCAGATGTCAGTGACCGATTATGAGGCGAGGTTCTCTGAGTTATCTCGCCATGCACTTATGATACTCCCTACTGAGGCGGAGAGAGTGCGGAGGTTTGTTGCGGGTTTACATACTAGCATTCAGGCCACTATGGCCCGAGAGGTTAAGATGGGGACTTCTTATGAGTTGGTTGTGGAGGTAGCCCGAAGGATTGAAGGTGTGTGTCAGCGTAGTCGAGAGCAAGTTATGAGGGATAAGCGGTTTAGATATTCTGAAGAGTTCAGAGCTCCTCCATTTGGGGGTAGAGGTCAGTTCGTGAGAGGGCAGTCCAGCAGCCCCCCCATATCCAGCACCACCGCCTCCTCGGGGTGCCCCAGTGTGACCTTATTACAGTGCTATGTCAGAGAGTTCTTATTGCCCACCAGCTATTCAGGGTTCTTCCAGTGGGTATTTAGGTCCCCAGGGTCAAACTTCTAGTCAGCAGCCCATCGTACCAAAAAGTTGTTACGACTGCGGGGATCCCAGTCACATGTGGAGATTCTGCCCCAAGCTTCGGAGTAGACCAGTGCAGTAGGGTCAGCAGCCTATGATTACCCAGAGGTAGAGGGAAGGTGGCTAGGGGCCGTCCTAGAGATGGAGGCCAGCCAGTTGGAGCTCCAGCCTGGTTCTATGTTTTTCAGGCCAGACCAGATGCAGAGGCCTCAGATGCAGTGATTATAGGTATTATTTCTATTTGCGGCAAAGATGCCCCCGTATTATTTGATCCAGGATCTACATATTAATATGTGTCCTCTCTATTTGCTCATTTCTTGGGTGTTTCTCGAGAGTCCTTGAGTACTCCTGTTAATGTGTCCACTCTTGTGGGCGATTCTGTTATTGTGAATTAGATCTATCGGTCTTGTGTTGTTACATTCTGTGGTTATGAGACTAGAGCAGATCTTCTGCTGCTTGAAATAACCAACTTCAAGATTATCTTGGGCATGGACTGGCTATCCCCATATCATGTCGTCCTAAATTGCCATGCTAAGACTGTTATTTTGGCAATGCCGGAATTTCCTAGGTTGGAGTGGAAAGGTTCGTCTGTCAGCACATCTAATCAGGTTATTTCTTTTCTAAAAGCTCGACATATGGTCGAGAAGGGTTGTTTGGCTTATCTAGCCTATGTTCGGGATACTACTGCAGAGACTCCGACTATTGATTCCGTGCCTATAGTTCGAGAGTTCTCCGATGTATTTCCTTCAGATCTCCTAGGCATGCCACCAGATCGTGATATTGATTTTGGTATTGACTTGACTCTAAATACCCAACCTATATCTATCCCACCGTATCGCATGGCTCCGAAGGAATTGAAGGAATTGAAAGAATGACTTGAGGAGTTACTAGCCAAATGGTTCGTCAAACAAAGTGTATCACCTTGGGGTGCACCGGTATTATTTGTGAAGAAAAAGGATGGAACTATGCGAATGTGTATTGACTATCGCCAACTGAACAAAGTCACCATTAAGAACAAGTACCTGTTACCGCATATTGATGATCTATTTGACCATTTGCAGGGTGCTAGGGTGTTTTCTAAGATCGACTTGAGGTCGGAGTACCATCAGTTGAAGATTCGGGATTCGGATATTTCGAAGACTGATTTCTGGACTAGATATGGTCATTATGAATTTCTGGCGATGTCTTTTTGTAACGACCCGGCCGGTCGTTTTGAGAGTAATAGCCCCGATCCCCTATTAACTGTTTCCCCCAAATCTTTTTTTGCTATTATGACTTGCCGGGATGACTGGTTTTGAGTTTCAGAGTGTTTTGGGACACTTAGTCCCTAAATGAGAGCTTAAGCCTTAGGATTTGGACCGTAGTCGAAACTATATGAAGACAAATTCGGAATGGAATTTCGTCGGTTCCGTTAGCTCCGTTTGGTTATTTTGGGTTTAGGATCATGTCCTGATTGTGTTTTAGGGGTTCGTAGCTCATTTAGGCTTGAAATGGCGAAAGTCAAATTTTTAGAGTTTTGGGCCGGTAGTGGAATGTTTTGCTATCGGGGTCGTTTTCCTATTCCGGAAGTTGGAGTAGGTTCGTAATATTGATTATGACTTGTGCGCAAAATTTGAGGTCAATCGGACGTGATTTGATAGGTTTCGACATCGGTTGTAGAATTTTGAAGTTTCAAGTTCTTTAAAATTTGATTTGGAGGGTGATTCGTGATTTTTGCGTTGTTTGATGGGATTTGAGAGCTCGACTAAGTTCGTATGGTGTTTTAGGATTGGTTGGTATGTTTGGTCGAGGTCCCGGGGGCCTCAGGTGTGTTTCGGATGCGTAACGGGTGAAAGCTTGGACTTAGAGGAATTTCTGATTTTTTTGTTGGTTCTGGTGTTTTCGCAGCTGCGGTGGGGAGTCCGCAGGTGCGGCCTCGCAGAAGCGAGACTTGCAGGAGCAGAGGTGAGAAAGTCGAGAATTGGCCTGGGGTCGCAGGTGCGAGGAAGTTCCGCATCTGCGATGCCCGCAAATACGCAAGGTTGTTCGCAAATGCGCAAGATGCGCAGAAGTGGAAGGGTTTCCGCAGGCGCGAGCGCGCAGGTGCAGCTTTTTCGTCGCAGGTGCGAAGGAAGAGGGGGCTAAGTGAGTTGCACAGATGCACACATTTTTAGCACAAGCGCACCCGCAGGTGCGAGCCCAGGTTCCGCAGGTGCGGAAATACCTGGGCAGTGATTAAAACCGAAGGGCTTCGCGATTTTTATCATTGTTTTGGCTTTGCAAACTCGGGTTGGGGCGATATTTGAGAGCATTTTCGAGGCATTTCTTGAGATAAGTTCCTTGTGCTTATGTTTGGTCAATAATCTTGCGTTGCCATGTATTTTCCCAGCTGGTTAATGTGTATTTAAGGTGGAAATTAGAAGTTGGAGACTAGAGATTTGGGAGTGTGAATTGTGGATTGGAGGATCAGTTGGTGTCGGATTTTAGTAAATTTGATATGGTTAGACTCGTGAGTGAATGAGCTTTATAGTTTCGTAAATTTTTACGGGTTTCCAGATGTGGGCCCCGGGGGTCGGGTTTGAGCCAATTTTGGGTTTTGGCCTAATTTTGTAGTTGTTCTTGTGGGATTCATTCCATTAGCGCGTATTGATGGTATTGTACTGTTTTGAATAGATTCGGGCCATTTGGAGTCAGACACTCGTGGCAAGAACGTGATATCAAGTTGATTTGAGCGGTTCGAGGTAAGTGGCTTGCCTAACCTTGTGTTGTGGACTTTCCCCTTAGGATATCTTGATATTATTTGGTGTGTGGGCGTCGTGTACGTGAGATGACGAGTACGTACACGGGCTATTATTGCAAAAATCATGTTTAACCTTTTTAAATCATAAATTGCTTCTCTTATTAATTGTACTAATATGTTTAATTGTGTAGTTTAGACTAGAAAAGCATGCTTACGTGTTTTAACTGCCTAGTTGACATTCTGTGTGTCATGTTCAGTTAAGTCCTTATTTGCCTTATCTGTGTCTAGTATAAACTGTATAACCCGATGTCATACCTGTCATTTCATCTTGCGTTGCATATTTAAATTGGGACTACAGACGTATTCCGGGAGATCCCCATGTACTCATATTTACTTTGGGACTACGGACGTATTACGGGAGATCCCCAGCACTACATATTTACTTTGCGACTACGGACGTATTTCGGGAGATCCCCCTGTACTGCATATTTACTTTGGGACTACGGACGTATTTCGGGAGATCCCCCTGTACTGCATATTTACTTTGGGACTACGGACGTATTCCGGGTGATCCCCTTGTACTGCATATTTACTTTGGGACTACGGACGTATTCCGGGAGATTCCTCAGCACTGCATATTTACTTTGGGACTATGGACGTATTCCGGCAGATTCCTCAGCACTGCATATTTACTTTGAGACTACAGACGTATTCCGGGAGATCCCCATGTACTGCATATTTATTTGAAACTACGGGACGGTATCCCGAGAGATTGCCCACTGTGTTTACCTTGTTTTGAGCCGAGGGCTCCCTTAACTGTTAACTTTTTGAGAATTTCTTTAACTGTGTTACCGTAAATTCTACTTATATCTTTTACTGTTTAATTTATTATATTTACTCTAGTAGGGCCTTGACCTGACCTCATCACTACTCGACCGAGGTTAGGCTTGGCACGTACTGGGTACCATTGTGGTGTACTCATGCCCTTTCCTGCATACTTTTTTGTGTGCAGATCCAGGTACGAACTATCAGCCTTGGAGTTAGTGCGTGCTGCTGATTCTAGGAGACTTCAAGGTATTTCTGCTTGCATCCGCAGATCTTCAGAGTCCCCTTCTACTCCATCGTCTAGAGACTTTACTTATTATCTTCAGACTTTTGCATAGAGCTACATAGATTATAGCACCTTGTGACTTAGTGATATTTCGGGTTTTGGGAAACTATTTTGCATATGCCGAGTGGTGCTACTTTTGGCTATTTATAATATGCTGTTTACCTTTAAAATATTGTGTTTTCTTTATATTTTTTGCAATATTAGGCTTACCTAGTCGTAAAGACTAGGTTCCATCATGACCCCCTTACGAAGGGATAATTTGGGTCGTGACACTTTTGGTTTGACTAACGCCCCAGCGGCATTTATGAATTTGATGAATAGGTTATTCAGGCCATATATCTATTCGTTTGTCATTGTCTTCATTGAAGATATTTTGATTTACTCGTGTTGTAAGGAAGAGCATGAGCAGCATATAAGAGTGGTGCTTCAGACACTGCGGGAACAAAAGCTTTATGCTAAGTTCTCCAAATGTGAGTTTTGGCTAGATTCTGTAGCATTTTGGGGCATATTATATCAGGTGAGGGCATTAAAGTTGATCCCAAAAAGATCGAGGCAGTTCAGAATTGGCATTGTCCCACTTCGGTGACTTAGATCAGGAGTTTCCTAGTATTAGCAGGTTATTATCGTCGGTTCGTGGAGGGTTTTTCATCTATTATAGCACCTTTAACTAAATTAACCCAGGAGGGTGCTCCGTTCCGATGGTCTGATGATTGTGAGGTGAGCTTTCAGAAGCTCAAGACAACATTGACTATAGCACCAGTGTTAGTGTTGCCTTCCGGTTCAGGGAAGTATGCAGTATATTGTGACACTTCACGCGTTGGTTTGGGTTGTGTATTAATGTAGGAAGGGCGAGTTATTGCATATGCCTCACGCTAGCTGAAACCCCACGAGAAGAATTACTCGGTACATGATTTGGAGTTAGTTGCAATAGTTCACGCTCTTAAGGTTTGGAGGCATTATCTTTATGGGGTGTCTTGTGAAGTTTACACTGATCATCGTAGTTTGTAGCATTTGTTCAAGTAGAGGGACCTAAATTTGAGGTAGCACAGATGGCTTGAGTTGCTAAAAGATTATGATATTACTATCTTGTATCATCCGAGCAAGGCAGATGTAGTTGCAGATGCCTTGAGTAGAAAGGCGGAGAGTATGGGTAGTTTGGCTTTTATTTCAGTAGAGGAGAGACCATTAGCTTTGGATATTCAGTCCCTGGCTAACAAACTTGTGAGGTTGGATATTTCAGAGCCCATCCGAGTTCTTGCGTGTGTTGTGGCCCTGTCTTCACTATTTGAGCAGATCAAGGCTCGCCAGTATGATGAGCCACACTTAATGGTTCTTTAAGAAAAAGTACTACGAGGTGGTGCCAAGGAAGTTACTATTGGCACAGATGGTGTTCTGTGACTCAAGGATCGTCTATGTATTCCTAATATGGATAGACTGAGGAAAAGGATTCTAGAGGAGGCACACAGTTCTCGGTATTCTATTCATTCAGGTGCTACGAAGATGTATCGTGACTTGAGGAAGCATTATTGGTGGCGGAGGATGAAAAAGGACATAGTCGAATATGTAGCTAGGTGTCTAAATTGCCAGCAAGTTAAATATGAGCACCAGAGGCGAGGTAGCCTACTTCAGCAGATGAATATACCGGAGTGGAAATGGGAACGCATTACTATGGACATTGTAGTTGGGTTGTTGCGGACCTTGTGGAAGTTTGATGCAGTTTAGGTCATTGTCGACAGGTTGACCTATTCGGCACACTTTATTCCGGTTATGACTACGTATACTTCGGAGAGGTTGGCCCAGATTTATATTCAGGAGATAGTTTGGTTGCACGGTGTGACAATTTCCATTATATCAGATAGAGGCCCTCATTTTACTTTACATTTCTGGAGATCAGCACAGAGTGAACTGGGGACCCGTGTAGAGCTCAGCACAACATTTCATCCGCAGACCGACAGGAAATCGGAGCAAACAATTCAAATTTTGGAGGATATGCTCAGGGCATGCGTGATTGACTTTGGAAGTCAGTGGGATAGTTTCTTGCCATTGGCCGAGTTTGCTTATAACAACAGTTACCAATCCAGCATCGAGATGGATCCATTTGAGGCTTTATATGGTCGGCGATGCCGTTCGCCCATATAGTTTGAGTCCGGTGAGGCTAAGTTAAATGGTACTAATTTGGTAAAGGATGCCATGGAAAAGGTAAAGTTAATTCAAGAGCGACTTCGTACAGCACAGTCCATGCAAAAAAGTTACGCGGATCAGAAATCGCATGATTTATCGTTTATGGTGGGGTGAAAAAGTTCTCTTGAAGGTTTCACCTATGAAGGGTATCATGAGATTTGGGAAGAGGGGCAAGTTGAGCCCAAGATTTATAGGCCCATTTAAGGTGTTGAGACGAGTTGGGGAGGTTGCTTACTAGCTTGCTTTGCCTCCCAGCCTATCAGGAGTTCATCCGGTTTTCCATGTATCTATGCTCTGGAAGTATCATATCGACCTATCTCATGTGTTAGACTTCAGCGCAGTTCAGCTAGATAAGAGCTTGGGTTATGAAGAGGAGCCAGTTGCCATTATTGATAAACAGGTTCGCCAGTTGAGGTCCAAGAAGATTACTGCAGTAAAAGTCCGGTGGAGGGGCCAACCAGTAGAGAAAGCAACTTGGGAGGCCGAGGAGGACATGCTGAGCAGATATCCATACGTATTTAGCACTCCATGTAAAATTCTAAACCCGTTCGAGGACGAACGTTTGTTTAAGAGGTGGAGAATGTAATGACCCAACCGGTCATTTTGACTTTTAGAACCCAGTTCCCCTAAATAAAACTCCCCGTATGTACTTTTACTAATTTATGACTTCTGGGGATGGTTGGTTCGGGATTTGGAAGTGTTCGGGTTTAAATCGGAACACTTGGTTCCTTAGTTTGGCTTTAAAGGCCCAAGTTTGACTTCGGTCAACATTTTTGAGAAAACGACCCCAAAATCGAGATTTGACAGTTCCAATAGGTTTGTATGGTGATTTGGGACTTGGGAGTATGTTCGAATCGGGTTTTGGACAACCCAGGAGCGTTTCGGCGCTTAATAGTGAAAATCAACTATTTGAAGGTTTAATGTTCTTTAAATTTGGTTTGGCGTAGGTTTTGGAGTAATTGAGGTCCGTTTGGAATTATGAGCCTGAGAATAGCTCTGTAAGGTGATTTAAGACTTGCACGCAAAATTCGGTGTCATTTCGAGTAGTATAAGTATATTTCGGCACGTTCGAGTAAGTTTGAAGAATTTGAAATTTCTAAGTTGAATCAATTTGGTTTGAGGTATGATTCTTGGTTTTGATATTGTTTTACACGTTCCGAGGATTCGAGCGAGTCCGTTTTATGATTTCAAACTTGTTGGTATATTTGGGCAGGGCCCCTATGGCCTCGGGTGTTAATTGAACGAGGCTCGAATTGATTTTGGACCTTGGAGCAATAGCTGAAGCTTCCAGCTTCTGCTGCAACCGCACCTGCGCTTGGCCAGTCGCAGGTGCGAGCCCGCAGATACATAAAAAGCACTGCAGAAGCGAACTGGGCGCAGATGCGCAGGTACAACCGCAGAAGCGCATCGCAGATGCGATGTACAAGCCACAGAAGCGGACGGGGCCGGCTTAGGGGGGAGCCGCATCTACGACACATTTTTCGCAGATGCGAAAGTGCTGCTTGGCAGAATGTATTAAAAATCGGGGCTCAACTATTTTTTAGCCCATTTTCTCTATTCTTGGGCGATTCTGGAGCTTTTTGAGAGAGGATTTCAACTAGCAACTTGAAGGTAAGTTAATTCTACACACTTTGAGTTAAATACATAGATTATGAGTAGATTATAACCTGTAAATTATGAAAATCAAGGGTTTAAATGAAAAACCTAAATTTGTAAAAACAATAGGATTTTAACCATGAAAATGGTTACGGAAATTGTATATTTGAGTTCTTGAAATTATGGGTAACATTTTCATCCGAAAATTTTCGGCATCCTGGCACGTGGGCCTGGGGTGAATATTAGAATTTTTACCATTTTGGGCTGGGTAATTAATTTAATAGCCTAATTTTGAATTATTGAGCATGTATTAATTATTTTATATAACATTTGAATAGTTTCGGAATTTTCGGCACCGAATTGGGATTTTTACACGACATCGTGATCGGAAGTGGATTTTGAGACAAGGTAAGTCTTTTGTCTAACCTTGTAAGAGATAATTTACCCAACAGGTGATTTAAATTAATAATTA
Source organism: Nicotiana otophora (assembly GCA_000715115.1). Taxonomy (NCBI): domain Eukaryota; kingdom Viridiplantae; phylum Streptophyta; class Magnoliopsida; order Solanales; family Solanaceae; genus Nicotiana; species Nicotiana otophora. Next base: position 18,542 of record AWOL01S0010380.1, on the reverse strand, counting down.
TTGCTAATTATGGGGGTTACGTACGCACGAGGTGATGAGAGTCCGTGCGTAGCTACTAATATTGCTAAAGTCCGGGTAGTTTAGAACTCAAATCATGAATTACTTGTGATAATTATATCTTTATTTAATTAAAGCAATAGAATTATGTTGTAAATTATTAGAGAAAATGGTAAAAGATTGAAATCTCACATACTTGAAATTTTGTTCAGAATATTTAACTGTTGTAAAAATTTGTACATCCTCTTGCGTTAATCTCAAAACTGTATAAATATATATTCTCATGTCGGAGATTCATAAGAAAATGTCCTCCTTTCCTGTGGAGCGGGCCGAACGTCTCGGCAGTATAGATGTATTTATGGATCACGCCGCACGTCCCTCGACAGTGTACACGACACTCTGGATCGGGCCGTACGACCTCGGCAGAAATCGTGCCTAATAATAATAATTACACGATATATTGATATTTTAATTGCAGCTTGTGAAGTTAATTGATAAATTGGAAATTATTAAAATTTAATTAATTAATTATTTCTGCTTGTTATTAAAATTATTGTTGTTCACCTGAAAAATCATGTTTAATTAATTATATTCTATTATGATATTATTGACCCTTAGTGAGTATCAAAGTCGACCTCTCATAATTACTTCTTTGAGATTAGGCTTGATACTTACTGGGTACACGTTGTTTACGTACTCATGCTACGCTTGCTACACTTTTTGTGCAGGACCTGAGACAGGTACTATCGGAGGAACTACCAGAGCATACCCCAGATATCCCGAGACTTAATGGTGAGCTGCTTCTTGAGTCGTTCTGCAGCCCTTGAGTCTCCTCTTGTATTTGTATTCTATCTATTTTATTTCGGACAATATTTAGAATTTTGTATAATCTACTAGATGCTCATACACTTGTGACATAAGGTCTTGGCACACACACTAGTAGAATTGGATTTAATTATTTTACTTGGGATTTAATTTATCTTATTTTCTCATATCTTCTTAAGTTTTGAAATTTCGAGGAGTTTGATTATTCAGATAATTTTTAAAGAAATGAATATATGTTTAAATCATTAGTTGGCTAGCCTAGCTGAGATGTTGGGTGTCATCACGATCTATAGGTGAGTTTGGGTCGTGACAGTGAACATGCACTTCATCATTAGCGGCAGGAATTAGCTCTACGTGGTCGGGGATGCCAAACTTGGCTTTGAAATAGCCATGCGCTTAGACGTCATCGATGACTGAAATTTCTCAATCATCACCTATGGCACCCGTTGAAGATCAGGTTTAGCATCGGGGTTACGTGGGATGATCTCCTCCACTGAAGAGAGAGCCTCCTCTTCAGCGGCAGAGATAGTTTCTTCCCCATGAACGGGAAATACGACAGCCAACAAAATGGGTTGGTTCTCCTCATTTATATCAAAAGGAATGTTCGACATGGCTATGGGAGTTGATAAAAATTAGGAGAATAAAACTGGAACTATAAAGAACATATATGAAGCAAGGGAAGAAAATTCGATGGAGAGTCCGAAGAAGGTAAAATTTGAATTCTAGTAAAACAAGCCCTATTTATAGAGAAGAAGGCAATGAACCCGAAACGGTTCATCATAATTGTCACTAGAATCAAAACGGCAGAGCCAATCAAGAGCCGTACGTGAATCGATGTGACGCATTCGGAACAGGTGTCATCATGACGAATGACATCATGATGTCATATCTTTTCCTTGACAAGATGGTTAAGTTAATTCACCCGGAAAATTTAAGATTTGAAATATGCGGTATGCAAAACGCCATGTCCCCCGTTTTTCATAACGACCATGACAACTATTATCCTCTCATTTAATTTTCCCACGAGGAAGACCTCAACAAGTGGACGGACTAACTATATGGGCTAAAACTACCATGATTGTATGTGGACCTGGTCGACATTAACTGTAGACATGTAATTTTTGACCCTCCCTGAAATTTTATACCATTTAGTGATTAGATGTTAGTTTTAGGCCTAATATCGCTATTTTGACTATTTTAAATTGTTTTGCTTTATTTTATCTTAAATATGAAAACTACAAAATATATTTCCCTTTAATTTAGCTAATAGGCATTTTGTTTAGTTATTTTTATTTTATCTTTCAAATTAAAAACTACTCAAAAAAGGTTGTTTGTTTTAAATAAAATAAAACGAAAGGAAAAAAAAGAAAAAGAAAGAGGTATTTGTCTTTTTGTCTTTATTAGCTTTGACTTTTATTTGTTGTGAAAAAAATAAAAAAGAAACGTATGTCTATAAATTTATATATGTGTACATAGTTCATGCAGATTGTTAGTTTTTTCGTTAAGTATTAGACTTTTGTTATAAGAAATATCAAATTATGGTGGATGTCTACTCTTCATTCATGATCTTCATCTCAAATGCTTAATGACATATTCAATGACATATTTTCTTCACTTTGCATGCCTATATAAAGGCCTTGTAATAGATAGGAAAATACACACAATTGAAGAAGAAATAAGAAGCTCTTCTCTCTTTCTCTATATATCTCTTAGCTTGTTTTTCCTTGTTCTATATTGTTACTTTGAGTTATATTTTATAACACGTTATCAGCACGAGACTCTACCGTCTCAAGAAGTCTTTTGAGAAGACTAAGGTATAACTTTTCTCCTCTTTTAATTATGACTGATATTATGAAAAGAAAGTTCGTTACCCTTGAAATTTCGGGCAAGAACTATATGACATGGGTGTTGGATGCTGAAATCCATTTAGATGCAATGGGTCTTGGAGACGCTATTAAAGACAAAAATAAAGCATCTACCCAATACTGTGCTAAGGCCTTGATTTTCTTGCGCCATCATCTTGATAAAGGGTTGAAGACAGAATATCTCACAGTCAAAGATCCAATTATTTTGTGGACTGGCTTAAAGGAAAGATATGACAACTTAAAGTTGGTCACTCTTTCACAAGCACGATATGATTGGGCTCATCTGAGGCTCCAAAACTTTAAGTCTGTTTCTGAATATAATTCTGCGATGTTCAGAATTACTTCTAAATTGAAACTATGTGGAGATACTATCACTGATTATGCTATGCTTGAAACAACATTCACAGTGTTTCATGCCTCCAATATGGTCTTGCAACAGCAGTACCGAGAGAAACGTTTCAAGAAGTATTCTGAGTTGATTTCTCTTCTCCTTGTGGCTGAACGAAACAATGACTTGCTCATGAGAAATTACGAAAATCGACCCACTGGGTCTACACCATTGCCTGAAGTGAATGAGGTGTATTCCCATTATTCTAAGTGTGGAAAAGTTCGTGGCCCTGTTCGTGGTCGTGGTTGTGGTGGTGTTAATCACCCCCCAAAGAAAAATAACCACCAAAAGTGGAAAGGGCCAAGGGCAAATGGTTCAGAAACTGAATGTTATCGTTGCGGTGGAAAAGGGCATTGGGCAAATATTTTTCGCATACCAAAATATTTGGTTGAGCTTTATCAAGCATCTCTAAAGGGTAAAGCTCATGAAGCTAATTTTGTCTATGACAATGAATTTGACATCACCCACTTGGATGTGGCAGATTTCTTTGAGCACCCTGATGGAAAAATAAACCACTCGATCGGCGATGGATCTATGGTTAAAGATGATTGAGCATTTTGATTTTTATGTTTTCCTATTCATAGTATCTAATGAATAAACATCTTGTAATTTTTATTGCACTTAATAATACTTCTTATGTAGTTTTTAAAAATATATGTATTTCCTAAATTTCATAAATTTCACAAACAAGGAGTAATATATAAGTAATTAGTGTCCTAGTCTCACTGATCTTTTAATTCCTTTTGATTTTCCTTTACGTTACTTTAATTCTCTTTAAGAAGAGGTTTACAAGTACCCTGGAACAACTTTTGTTACTTCACCCTTAATTTATTTTTTTCATGTACTTATAATTGTATTATTTTTGCTGCGTAATTATTTGTATAATAATTAGAATTTTCTAGAAGATGCATTAAAAGATCACTATTGAATTATTGGTTTAAGTTTATTTCTTTTCCTTTTTCTCTAAAAATACTAATATTTATTCATATACTTCTTTTGTATGTCAAACCATGGGAAGAAAATATGGATATCTTTCAAAGCAAACTTGGATCAAAGTTCAATTGTAAAAATATTTGCTTAATTGATTCATGTACAACACATACAATATTCAAAGAGAAGAAATATTTATCTTATTTAAGTATGTATAAGGCAGATATTACTACAATTTTTGGGAGTAGTAATCTAATTAAAGGCTCTGGAAAAGCTAATATAACTCTGCCTAAGGGAACAATACTTATCATATAGAATGCAATGTTCTCCTCCAAGTCCAAGAGTAACTTGTTGAGTTTTAAAGAAATCCGTCGAAATGGATTTCATATTGAGACAATAGATGAGAATAATCTCGAATATCTCATCGTTACCAAGAATGTCTCTGGCTAGAAAAGGGTTATTGAGAAGTTCCCATCTTTATCTTGTGGCCTGTATTGGACAAGAATTAGTGCAATTGAGGCACATTCTATCGTAAACCAAAAGGTTTCTAATTCCAATACTTTTGTACTTTGGCATGATCGATTGGGACATCTTGGATCAATTATGATGAGACGAATTATAGAAAACACAAATGGGCATCCATTAAATAATTTAAAGATTTTTTTAAATAATGAGTTTTCTTGCACTTCTTATTATCAAGGCAAGTTGATTATTAGACCATCACCAACAAAGGTTGGGATTGAGTCCCCTACATTTTTGGAACGTATACAAGGGGATATTTGTGGACCTATTCACCCACCTAGCGGGTCGTTTAGATATTTTATGGTCTTAATAGATGCATCTTCTAGATGGTCTCATGTGTGTCTATTATCATCTCGCAACCTGCGTTTGTAAAATTAATGGCACAAATAATTCGATTACGGGTACAGTTTCCCGATAATCCAATTAAGTCTATTCGACTTAATAATGCTGCTGAGTTTTCATCTCAAGCATTTAATGATTATTGCTTATCAATTGGGATAAAAGTGAAACATCTTGTAGCTCATGTTCACACTCAAACTGGACTTGCAGAGTCTTTGATTAAACGTCTGCAATTGATAGCAAGACCGTTACTCATGAAAATGAAATTATCCACTTCTATTTGGGGTCATGCCATTTTGCATGCAGCAATGCTAATTCGTCTCAGACCGATAAATTATCATAAATATTCCCCGTTGTAATTAGTTTTGGGTCATGAACCTAATATATCCTATCTAATAAGTTTTGGATGCGCTGTATATGTGCCTGTAGTACCGCCATATCGCACCAAGATGGGTCCCCAAAAAAGGTTAGGAATATATGTTGGGTTTGAATCGCCCTCCATTATTCGCTACCTCGAAACATTAACAGGAGATTTGTTCACTACTCGATTTGCAGATTGTCGATTCAATGAGGCATTTTTCCCAAAATTAGGGGGAGAAATTGGTGAAATCAAACGGGAAATTTCGTGAAAAAATTCATCATTATCTCATCTTAATCCACGTACCACTATTTGTGAAAACGAGGTGCAAAAGATTATCCATTTGCAGAAAATAGCAAATCAAATGTCATATGCATTTAGGAATCTGAAAAGGATAACGAAATTACATATCCCTGCAGAGAATATTTCAATCCGTATTGATGTCCCTGTTGGAAAATCTTCTAGTGTCATAGCTAATGAGTCAAAAGCACGCCTAAAGTGTGGCAGACCATTGGGTTCTAAGGATCGCAATCCTAAAAAAAGGAAAATAAATGATCAAGATGACACTACGAAAGAGTCTCATAAAGAAACCCATGATTTAACCGATCCTAAAATTCATGAGGATATCGATGAGCCTGAGACTCAAGAAAATAAGGAGCTATCAATAAACCCAATCGATATTGAGATAGATTTGAATCGATTGAATATAGTTGTGGATTATGCATTTGCATATAATGTTGCATCTAGTATTATGCAAGATAATGGGGATCTTGAACCTCAATCCGTTGGAGAATGTCGACAAAGACGTGATTGGCCAAAATGGCAAGAAGTAATCCAATCTGAGTTGGATTCACTTGCGAAACATGAAGTTTTTGGGTCTGTAGTCCAAACACATAATGGTGTTAAACCTGTTGGCTATAAATAGGTCTTTGTACGTAAAAAAGAATGAGAAAATAAGGTACAACGATATAAGGACACCTTGTTGCACAAGGATTTTCACAAAGGCCTGGTGTCGATTATGAAGAGACGCATTCTCCTGTTATGGATGCTATAATGTTCCGTTATCTCATTAGTCTTGTTGTCCATGAAAAGCTTGATATGCATTTAATAGATGTGGTTACAGCCTACCTTTATGGCTCACTTGATAATGAGATATACATGAAAATTCCTGATGGATTTAAAATGCCTGACGCACATAATTCAAAGTCCAGGAAAATATTTTCAATCAAATTGCAAAGATCTTTATATGGTCTAAAGCAATCAGGAAGAATGTGGTATAACCGCCTTAGTGAATATTTATTAAAGAAAGGTTATATAAATGATGTCATTTGTCCATGTGTTTTTATAAAGAAAATAACATTGGAGTTTGTTGTACTTGTCGTATATGTTGATGACATAAACCTTATTGGAACTCCTACAGAACTCCAAAAGGCAATTGATTATTTAAAGAAGGAATTCGAGATAAAAGAACTCGAAAATACAAAATTATGTCTCGATTTGCAAATTGAACATTTGACAAACGGGATTTTTGTTCATCAATCTGCCTACATAGAAAAGGTATTGAAATGGTTATACATGGATGGAGCACATCCATTAAGTACTCTGATGGTTGTTCGATCACTTGATGTGAATAAGGACCCATTCCGACCTCAAGAAAAGGATAAAGAGCTTCTTGGTCCTGAAGTACCATATCTTAGTGCAATTGGTGCACTAATGTATCTTTCTAAAACTACAAGGCCTGACATAACTTTTTTAGTTAATGTCTTAGCAAGATATAGTTCTGTTCCTACAAGGAGACATTGAAATGGAATCAAACACATATTGCGGTATCTAAAAGGGACTACCGATATGGGCTTATTTTATGAAAATGATTGCAGTCCCGATCTTGTTAGTTATGCCGATGCTCGGTATTTATCTTATCCGCATAAGGCTCGATCTCAAACAGGCTATGTGTTAACATGTGGAGGCACTGCAATATCTTGACGATCGACTAAGCAATCAATCATGGCTACTTCATCTAATCATGCTGAGATAATTGCTATTCATGAAGCAAGTCGAGAATGTGTATGGTTGAGGTCTGTAATACACCTAATTCGAGACAAATGTGGTTTGAAGTGTGACAAACTACCCACAATTTTATATGAAGACAATGCATCATGCATAGCTCAATTGAAGGGAAGATTCATAAAAGAAGATAGAACAAAACACATTTCACCAAAATTATTTTCACACATAATTTTCAAAAGAATGGTGATATCAGTGTGCAACAAATCCGTTCAAGTGATAATATGGCTGATTTATTCACCAAATATCTATCGACGTCAACCTTCAAGAAACTATTGTACAAGATTGGGATCCCAAGGCTCAAGGATGTGAATTGATGCTCTCATCAGGGGGAGTTAATACGCAGTGTACTATTTTTTCCTTACAAGGTTTTGTCCCACTGGGTTTTTCTTGCAAGGTTTTTAATGAGGCAACCAAAAAGTGTATTCCTAAACATGTGTACCCTTTTTCCTTCACTAGGATTTTTTTTTCTAATAAGGTTTTAACGAGACACATTATCTATGGGCATCCAAGGGGGAGTGTTATACGAAATATCAAATTATGGTGGATGTTTATTCTTCCTCCATGTTCTTCATCTCAAATGCTTAATGACATATTTTCTATGTTTAATAACATATTTTCTTCACTTTTCATGCCTATATAAAGGCCATAGGAAAATATACACAATTGAAAAAGAAATAAGAATCTCTTCTCTCTTTCTCTATATATCTCTTAACTTATTTTTCTTTATTCTATATTGTTACTTTGAGTTATATTTTATAACAACTTTGATTTTATCTTTACCATTTTTCTTTCTTTCGTTTTCTCTTTTTCTTCCTTCAAATAAAATTACTCCACAATTTTCCAATTCTTCCCACCAATTTCCTCCACTTGTCCATGATTAAAAAAAGATTATCTTCAACAAATTTTATCCTATATCCATATCCATTTTTCACTGGCACGTAACACACAGCACACTTGCACGTGATTCATTTACTTTCTCTTCTTTTTTATTGCACTAGTTAAATTAAAACTCATTTTCTTTTCTTATAGAATAGAAAAAGATAGGATACAATTCCAATTTCACAAATGCACTCACACGAAGAGACAGCAAGAGAGAGAGAGGCGGACAATCTTTCTGTCCAAAAACGAGAGAGATGAGAGGCATTCCACTGAGCTCACAAAATCAGCAGTGTTCTTCATCAATACTATGTAATACATTTTTGAAATACCCTTCATCCAAGTAAACCATCGGCAGTTTCATCAGGTTCCATAGCCGTCTCCGTAGATCTTCATCCCAGCTTCACCCCAATACCAAAAATAATCGAGTCTCACCACCCTCTACTATAGCTCTGTTCAATCACTCTGAATTATCAGGCTATACCGCTTTTCAAACGAGTCGACCAAATCAGTGGGTTTCGGTTTAAGAGGTTGCCTTGTTCGCTGTTCCGGATTCTAGTCCCTTGCGGAACAAACACTCGATTTGTTGTGTAATCCGAGCTTGTGGTTCTGGCGATTAATTTGATTGTTGCGGCTTCGTGAGGTCTATTATCTAACTCTATCTAATCTTTCGTTTCGGTGTTCTTGTTGATACTTGAATGGAATGTTTGGTTGATTCTCTGTTTGCATTTTGCTTTTAATAAACTTTGCCTTTGTCTTATTTAGTGGGGGGTTAGCTTATCTTTTAGTTTATTTATTATTTATCTCATTGAAGAAAGTGGTTATTGATATAATTAATTATGCAGTAAGTCCACGGAAATGATAATAAACTGAAAGTTGCTTATGGCCATGCTTGGAACCGTTAGAGCCTTTTCATTGTTTCAGGCACGTCTTTGGGGTTGGTTCGAATTAACAATTGCTGTAGAACCGCAAGAATTAAATAAATAGGCAAATTTTAGGATCTCACTCGGGATCGGGAGGCATATATTATAACGTTTAAGCTTGCTTTCCTTCGAGGTGAAGGTCGCCCCTTTAGTTGATTAATTCATCCGGGATGCCCTGTAGAGTTTGCATAGTGTAGGATAGATCAGAACTCTTAGTATATTTTCTTTTAGTACTTTATTTTCTTTTCTCTTATTTTTCTTTTATTAGGTAGGTACGATCTCGAGTCGCTTTTGTGTTTATTTTTCTTTTCTGTGTTTTTACTCCAATTGAATATTTTTAAAAGCCAACTTGATCATGTACGCAACCGTACTAGTTACGGGACTCGGGAAATACATAACCCCTTCTCCCCGAGTCAAATAAACCCCCTTATCTAGAATCGCTGGTGCAGTCACTTTTAGAGTCTTAACATGTTTTTAAGGGAAAATTATTTTTTAAACGGTGACTTGGCACACCGAGATTCATGTCAAGTGGCGACTCTAAGAAAATCCCTTTTAAATAAGTATTTTGTCACTTTCAAATTTGAAAACCCTTTTGAGCTTCAAATTTTTTTTATATCTTTAAAATGGGTTAGTAAGGTGAAAAAAGGGGTGTGCCAGTAACGGCTAGTTCTGTGATGATGGTTCTCTAGAAAATATTCTAGTAAATATTCCCGGTTGTACTATTTACGGTTTTGTAGTCCGTGTACCCTTATAAATGTAAAGATGTGTACCTGTAGAGGGGATTGGACATTCATTGTGGAAAATAATATATTAACATTCTCCGGAGATTCTTCCTTGATCATACACATAAAAAATTCACGTTTTCCTCATATCTTTATCTATCATTTCTCCCCCTATCCAGGAGGATCCGAATATTAAAAGGCTCGTCATTATCATTGGGGAATCTCACCTTTGTCGGGTGACTTCCATTCATTTATTTACTTAAATGTCATTTATTTATATTTATTGTTATCGTCCATATTCTTGAATTATTTATTATATCATTATCGTTGTCATTTATTGGTACCCAATAACACACATGAGATCTTATAGAAAAAATATCTGGTCTATCTTTTGGGTATTAATATTGGCTAAGGTTAACCCTACTTTATTATAAATTTGATTGATAAACCTAAATTTAAATTTTGGGTCATACATTAAGGAAACTAAATAGGCCTAATTATAACGCTGGTCAAAATTACAAAGCTAGAGTAATAGGCCAAATTACAAGCATAGCCGTCCTATTACAATGGTATAATCTTTAGTTGATGGCCGAATTATAAATACAGCCACTTTCAATCAAATAAATCAAACAGCGAGAGCGGAATAAAATGAAAATTTGGAAATTTTGGTTGAACTTTCTGAAGTAAATAATGACCTGATCCTTCCCTTTAATTAGTTACGTCCCTGGTGCAAACTAGGTTGGTCAAAATACCGAAGGGAACACGCTATGGAGTCTTCCTCCGTAATATGGCCATTATTTTGTCAAATGGAGTCCATCTCACGTAAGCATAAGCATCTTTGCAAAGTGTAGACTTTGTTGGCAATATTCTTTGAGATCCAAAAATATTGCATTGTGTGTTGAACATCATTTGCACAAGTTGTATCTCTTCTTTTACACCTAAGAGGTCAAGAGTTTTTTGCCTATAAAAGGGAAGGCCATTATTTCATTTTAGACACACCAACAAGACTTGAGTCTTCATTTCTTGTTTCTTCCTTTCTTCCTTTATTAAGAGTGTTTTGTATGAGAGTTAGTGTTGGGAAGCACTTGTGTGAACCCTTTCTTTGGAGTGATCTTGTGAGGTTATTCCCTTAGGGTATTTGGGATTAATTAGAGTATTTACTCTAATTTTGTACTCTCTTTTGTACTCTTATTGTTATAGTAAATTGCCCCTCTCCGCTTGTGGACGTAGGTCACTTTGACCGAACTACGTTAAATTTGTGTCTTCTTTCTCTACTTTAATTGTCGTTGTTATCAACTTCCATTGTCTTTATTATTGCCATTATACCGTTGTTTGGCTATATTCCGCACTACCCGGGTTCCCGATCCTAACAAATTGGTATCAGAGCCGGATCTAACCGGGCTTATTTCAGTAGCCAATATGACTCTAACAAAGACCTATGTTGAGCAATTTGACCGAAGTGCAAACTTCAGAATGTGGCAATTAAAGATGGAAGCTATCCTAATTCATGATGGCTTAGACTTGGCGTTGCAAGGAAAGGAGAAGAAGCCGGATAAAATGACGGATGAGAAATTTTCCGTCATAGACAAAAGGGCAAAAACAGGTATCATTTTAAATCTCTCAAATGAGATTTTACGTGAAGTTTCTGTAGAAACCACTGCCAAAGGCATGTGGGAAAAATTGAAAATCTTATATATGAAGAGGACGGTGAAAAATAGACTTTACCTGAAGCAGAAACTTTATACAATTCGTATAAGTGAAGGTACCTCTATTCTCTCTCATCTTGACACCTTTGATTCCATTCTTATGGATTTGAGTAATATAGATGATGAAATTAAAGATGAGGATCAAGCCATGTTACTGCTTTGTTATCTACCCCCATCTTTTAAGCATATAAGAGATACTATGCTTTATGCAAAGGATAATATCTCTTATAAGGATATTAAATCTATCTTAAAATCAAAAGAACAGATAGATAGTGATATTACTGGGAAAGCTAGTGGAACTCAAGCGGGAGTTGGCTTATTTGTTAGGGGCAAATCCGACTCCAATTCCAGATACAATAATTTAGAGTGTCGCTATTGTCATAAGAAAAGTCACAATATTTCTAAATGCTATAAACTAAAAAATAAAGAAAAGCATAAAGAAAGAAAAAATGAGCACAAAAATACTGACACCGCCGAAGCTAGTGTAGCAACTGATAAGATTGAGGGAACTATATTTTTAACAACTGAAACTAGTTTCAGATTAGTCGATGAGTGAATTTTAGATTCCGGTTGTTCATATCATACGTGTCCTAGCAGGGACTTGTTTTCTACATATGATTCAGTTGCAGGTGGAGTTGTCCAATTGGGTAATAATGTTACTTGTAACGTTATTGGCAAAGGTATAATTCGGGTCAGAATGCACGATGATGTGGTGAGAACTCTCACCGATGTTAGATATGTTCCTGAGTTGAAGAAAAATCTCATCTCTCTAGGCACTTTAGATTCCCTTGGGTGCAAATTCACTGGTGAAGGCGGAGTTCTGAAAATTTTTCAAGGTGCTCGTTTGATCATGAAAGCACACAGATCTGGTTCATTGTATACTTTATTGGGATCCACTAATATAGGCCCTACTACAATTTCGGTATCAGACAATTTGTCTGATTTTGATGGCATTAAATTTTGACATATGCCCATTGGGGCTTTTGCGGAGAAAGGTGGAGCAAATTTACTATATCATCCAAAATTAGGCCAAGGTGGAGATTTGTAATATGGCCATTATTTTGTCAAATGGAGTCCATCTCACATAAGCATCTTTGCAAAGTGTAGACTTTGTTGGCAATATTCTTTGAGACCCAAAAACATTGCATTGTGTGTTGAACATCATTTGCAAAAGTTGTATCTCTTCTTTTACATCTAAGAGGTCAAGACTTTTTTGCCTATAAAAGGAAAGGCCATTAGTTCATTTTAGATACACCAACAAGACTTGAGTCTTCATTTCTTGTTNACACCAACAAGACTTGTCTTCAATTCTTGTTTCTTCCTTTCTTCCTTTATTAAGAGTGTTTTGTATGAGAGTTAGTGTTGGGAAGCACTTGTGTGAACCCTTTCTTTGGAGTGATCTTGTGAGGTTATTCCCTTAGGGTATTTGGGATTAATTAGAGTATTTACTCTAATTTTGTACTCTTATTGTTATAGTAAATTGCCCATCTCCGCTTGTGGACGTAGGTCACTTTGACCGAATCACGTTAAATTTGTGTCTTCTTTATCTACTTTAATTGTCGTTGTTATCAACTTCCATTGTCTTTGTTATTGCCATTATACCGTTGTTTGGTTATATTCCGCACTACCCGGGTTCCCGATCCTAACATCCTCATTGATACATTTATCGATACGTTTTATCTTTTAATGTAAAGAAAGAGGATGATTCATTTGAATCTGATGATTATGAGGACATACGAGATATTCTTTCCGTTTCAAATTAGACGAGATACTTTTCTTTTTAGTCTGTTCCAAAATAAATGACACATTTCTAAATTTGAAAATAATTTAACTTTAAACTCTTCATTGAGAAGCTTTTATAACCACACCAATGTCATGATCCCACAAAGCTTTTACCCTTTAAGTTTTTAAGACCACAAGTTTTAAAAGTCTTCTTCTTTTTCTTAAACTCACAGAAGGAGTACTAATTTTTATGTAATGGTAGGTGGACTGACAAAGAAATAGCTATACACCTTTGTGCTTTACGAAATACCCAAAGTCAAATTAATTACATCTTTGTGCTCATCTATTGTTATACTTCATCAGTTGGAATTTATATGAGGTAGTTGATTCGACACAGAATCTAAGAAAAACTTCTGATCTTAAAAGCTTAAGGAATAAAAGCTGTGTGGGGCCATGACATTTGTATAATTATAAAAGTTTCTCATTAATGGTAAAATGTATAAAATGAAGAGTTTAAAGTTAAATTATTTTCAAATGTAAAATAATGTGTCATTCTTTTTGGAATGGACTAATAAGAAAAATATATCATCTAAACTGAAATAGAAGGAGTAACTTGTACGCGGAGATAAGGCTTGATATGATGTAACCTTTTTTCTTTTCCCATGTTGAGCATTTTTTAAGGGCAGAATATCCTAATAGACACGTGTACTTGTTCCCATTTGACATCCCGGTCCCCTTACTCTATAAAGTTTCAAGTGGACACCTGAACTTGTTCAAACATGATATTCTAAACACCTCCACGGCTATGTGTGGCTCACTTGCTTGGCGTGGATGACACATCAGTGACCCCGTCAGATTTTTTATGATAAAATAACAATTTACTTTTTTTCACGTTATTTAAAAATTATCTAATTTCTTTTCATGACTTACTCCTTTATCTACTTCATTTTTCCTTCACGAAAAGCATCCTTCTATGGTCACACAATTGATGGAGAGTTCCATTAAATATTTACTTCAAAATTACATATAACTAAACAAGACCCATCAAATATATTTACTCAATTTGAAGAAAATTCGAATATTTATTCAAAGAATATTACCAATAAGACCATGACGATACCCTTTTTCAGTCACTATCCCATAGAAGTTCCAATGCAAATTAAACTTGAAAATTACAGCAAAATTAAACGAAATTCATCAAGAATCTTTACCCAATTCGAAGAAAGTTGGATTCTTTATTTACAAAGCATAGTTCTTACAACTTTAAGAAAATTGTGACGTACCATGTGATTGAGAGTAAAGGGGAATAAGGAGAAGAAATTAGAATCACATTTGCAAGTAACAGAGAATCCATAAATCTTCATAAGTTTCATTTGAAACCCACCGGAAGAATGGAGAGAGAAAGAAGAAGATGAAAAGAAGAATGGAGGGGAAGAAGAAGAGAAATGAAGGATGGGGGAGTGGACGACACTAACGAGGGACAAGGAGGAAAGACACTCTTCAGCCCTTTTTTTTTTCTTCTCTCTTTTTAACTTTAATTTCTGCTTTTTATTTTTATTTTTTCCTTATCTTAAACTTTTAAATCAAAATTACCAGTGCTCACTCTCTTCATTCGCGTGCATTACACGCATATTATCCAGCTCAATTTAGTCAATACCACATAAGTTTGGTCAACGGTCGAAAGGGTTTAAAATAATATATTTAATCAAGTTCAGGTGTCCACTTGAAACTTTATAGAGTAAGGCAACCGGGATGTCAAATGGGAACAAGTACAGATATCTATACGGGTATTCAACTACCTCTTGTTTAATGTCTACTAACAACCTATCAACTCATGGATCATGCACGGTACGTTACACAGGCAAGTCTACAAACCATAGCTTATTCTTAACATCTGAAACACGTTTTTCTATTTAAAAATATGTACATCTTCAGTTCACTAATTCACACCTATAAATGTACGTCTTAGATTAGAACCATCACAGCATAGTAAACACCGAAAAACTCCTACCAAGTCCCATAGCAATATGACAACTCATAAAAAGAGCAATATGGCAGACCATTTGGAGCCTTGGCGCCAATTGCAAGGCAAAGTGGTGTTTGTCACCGGTGCATCGGCGGGGCTTGGCCGTGAATTCTGCCTTGACCTTGCTAGGGCAGGCTGTAGTGTCGTGGCGGCCGCCCGTCGGGTGGACCTCTTGGAATCCCTTTGTCATGAAATTAATACAATGGCAAGTTCAAATACTCAACTTGTTAAGAGCAGTGGTTATTGAACTTGATGTTACTGCTGATGGTCCAACTATTGAAGCATCTGTAAAGAAAGCTTGGGATGCTTTTGGCTACATTGATGCTCTTATTAACAATGCTGGTGTTAGAGGTAACTTATGTAGGTTAGGTTTAATGTGTGTACAAAATATTGATAGGCTGGACGACTTATACTATAAGTAGGACAAAAACCTTTCACCAGAAATGAAAGAATTCTTTAAAAAGTTTTTTTTTATCACTTTAACAAGTAACCCCTTTTTAGCATTTTATTTGAGAAAAAGTGCTATGGTAAGGTCAGTTCCTATAGTCAACTTTATTGGTAAAGTACTAAGGTTGTAAACTTCAGATAAGTAATTCTGCATGATACTCATAAAATACTCATATTTGACACTTGTAGTGGAGCTAGAAATTCATACAATAATAATAATAAAAGAAAAGGTCACATATGAGATTTCAACCTGTAACCTATTTACTTAAAAAAAACCTGTAACCTAAAACAATCTTTGAACTCCTCGGCCATTAAAATAAAATCTCCCCTTGCGCCAAAGTGGATTCAATAGTTTATACATAATTTTTTAAAAAAAAACTTATTTTTGCACTATTTTCAGAGTATAATTTTCTGGCAAAAGAAATTCAATTGAACCACAAGCTAGCTCCGCCCTGTCCACACTTGAGGAGAAAATGCAATACTTCATCGGTTCATCCCATCTTAAAATAGAGAATTGACGAGTGAACTTTTACTAGGAGAATTATTTGGAGTAATTACTTAAGAGTTTATGGTTTTCTTTTTTGAACTTTTAGATAACCTATTCATCCCAAAGAGAATGATTGAATTTGGTAGGCTGCTTTAGCTCCATAATCTGAATCTACTTTTGTGTTTATAGGTGGAATAAAATCAGCAGTAGATCTTTCTGAGGAAGAGTGGCGCAATACTTTACAAATAAATTTGACAGGATCTTGGCTAGTTTCCAAGTATGTTGGAAGACACATGAAAGCTGCAAAAAGGGGAGGCTCCATTATTAATATTTCATCTATTTCTGGTTTAAATAGAGCTTTAATGCGTGGGGGTATTGCCTATAGCTCCTCCAAGGCTGCCATGGATTCCATGACAAAGGTTATAACCTAATGTTGAAACTTATCTTACCCAAGGAAAAAAGTTCCAAATGATAAAAACTAGGGTGCTTTTGGTATGAAGTTATTTTCTGGTGTTTGATTGTTATAAAATGTCTTTCAGGAAAAATAGTTTCCATCGAACGGGAAAGATGACTTCCATCATTTTCCATCGGAAGTTATTCTCCTAGAAAATTATCCTAAGTTTTCTATATAAAGAATTATTTATTAAATAATAATATACTCAATTTTTAATCAAACACTTATTTGCTATATTATTATCGAACTTTAATAAATGATTCTTTATGTAGAAAATATTTTCAACTCTCCAACCAGAAGATATTTTGTTAAAAAAATATTTTTCATAAAATGATGTTCGTCATACCAAACGGGCAAACACACACCTACTCCTTTAAATTTTATGAAAAGAGAAAGTTGAAATAGTGCTAACTTTGTATGAATTATAACTTTCGTCGCTTCTAATTTATTTCTTAAAAATATCTGTTTTCTTAGACAAACATTTCTTGCTTTCCCATCTTCGGAAATCTCTAAAATTGACATTTTGATATATCTGTACGTTTGCAGATAATGGCATTAGAATTGGGAAAACACAACATTAGAGTGAATGCAATAGCTCCAGGGCTTTTCAAATCGGAGATTACCGAGAAACTAGTAGAACAAGATTGGCTAAAGAATGTAGCAACAAGAACTGTTCCACTGAAAACTTTTGGAACCACAGATCCAGCATTAACTTCACTAGTGAGATATTTGGTCCATGACTCTTCCAACTATGTATCTGGCAATATCTTTATTGTTGATGCTGGTTATACTCTACCTGGCCTCCCCATCTTTTCTTCTCTATAAGTTATATCACTTGAAGAGGAATTGTAGTATATTATTGATAAAATATTTTTCTTTTATTAGGAATGTGGTGTTAATATTTCTCTATAACTTCACTAGGCAAACATTTTTCAATAATACAATATAATATTTTCCTTTTTTATGCTGTAACAACTCTGAAATGGAATAGTAAGGATCTGAACATGAATGGATCCCTGCAATCGCCTTTTAATGTGAAGGAATTCATGAATCTTGTTTTTGAGTAGTTGTTCCAAAATGAAAAGGTTGAGATTATCCAATAATCTCATGGTTAAATCCATGTCTTTACCCATATGAAACCAACACACACCCTTTATGGATTGTTGTTCATCTTTATACAGTGCTAGAAATTAAAGTACAAGTAATATTCTTACATATATCTACTTAATCTTGTTGGAAGAGTCGAACTCAAATACAATAACTAACAGTCACTCCAAAAAGACTGGATAATTTCTTCCGGGAAAACCGACCAAAATCGGTCGGAAATGGAGAAAAAGCGACCGATTTCCGACCGCTTTTAATTAGTCGGAATAATTATGGTCGCTAAGGAGTTTCGACCGAAATCGGTCGGAAATTTCCAACCGAAAACGGTTGATTTATTCAATGCGTTGACTGATAGTCAAACTGCATTTAGCGACCGAAAATCAGTCGGTATTAATTAAATTTTTTTTATTTAATTTTCAAAATACCAACCGAAATCGGTCGAAATTTTAAATATATAATAATTTGTAAATTGTAATAAATTGTTAATTTATTTAAATAAATAAATTTAAATTCAAAATTTCCGACCAACTTAGGTCGGAAATTTCAAGAATAAATGAAATTTCCGACCGAATTCGGTCGGAAATTTTAAATTTCTGGAAAAAAAATGAGATTTCCGACACCACCTGCCAATTACAACCAATATCCATCCTATAATGGCAGCATTACATTGCTGCCATTCAACCATAATTAACCAACAACAACAACAACAGTTAACCAACAACAACAATTAACCAACAACAACGCTAATAACAACCGCAACCACAACAACAACGCTAATAACAAC
>AWOL01S0010378.1:0-12938 GCA_000715115.1 Nicotiana otophora | reverse complement strand
TTTGATAATTTATATTTTGCAGAATTATTATTTACAAATACAGCAATATTGGCGGGACTAATATATACTCTAACACCCATTGTTAGCTCCGTGAGAAAATCGATCACGACTCATAATTGGGTATTATTCTTCCAACGACCTCTTCCACTCATTGTTGAGTGTGGATTGGGAGTGGATAAATCTCCCATTGCATCAGGATTGGGTTGACTGCAGTCAATGCTTCTGGTGGAAAGTAGGGTAGATCCAGACCCAGGTTTTGGGGTAGTATAGGAATGGGGTTTAAGTGGGGAGGTAGGTTCCATTGTGCTCTCATTTCCTGAACTAGGTTTCGGTTCATTGATGGGGCTAGGGGTTGAAGAATGTTGTTCACCCACACATGATTCATGTAATTTCTCATTGATAGGTGTAGTCCCTTGGCCACTAGTTGGACTAAGTATTGAGAGTTTTGGATTAGGATCACACTTTTCTGGTCATTGATTGTGGCATTGAACACGAGGCCCCTCCCCATTAAACCTAGATCTATCCAGGATAGTGGGTGATGATCCTGAGGCATGGGAGGTTGGGCCGAGATGATTGGAGGGTTTTGAAGTTGTTGAGAAAGTGGTGGTAGGTTTGCCATGTTCAAGGGTCGACGGTGGCGAAGAATTTGGATGAGGCGGTATCTTCTCCGGTGGTTTAGTGGTATTATTGGCATTGTTAGTACAATTTTTATCGTTTAAATTGGAAGGATTTATGGAGTAGGGAATGATTGCATCTATTTGCATGCAATTAGAGTGACAGCGTAGTAGATTTATCAACAGATTTTGCATGCAAAATGTTAGCCACGTGTTTAGAGCTTTCAACCATTTGGTTTGCATGGAGTAGATCTTTTGACAAGTGTAAGTTAGTATTAGTGTTGTTATCTCTAGTTAGGGTGGAATTAAGGATACTATTATTGTAAGGAGTGTTAAGGCAGTTATGAGGTGGTCTGATTGATTAGCAATTGTAGTAGGATTTGTAAGATGATTAAAGGGCATGCATGATGATTTACCTATGACACCAGGGGCCTCACAATAATTAGATGTGTTGTTTTTCCCAATGTTGTCTTGCATGCATGTTTTAATATCTAATTTTGAATTATTTTTTAGGGAGGTATTAGCTAAACCAATGTGCTCATTATTCATTATTGAAAAGCAGTTTTCCAGTTGAACCACAGTTGGTGTTGATAGTTTACTGCTTTTGGACATTAATGTATGGGCCCTACTACATTGGCTATTAGGCATGGAAGATAAATTTTTATTGACAAATTACAGCTTTTGAGTATTAATGTACTTACCTATGGAGGCATTGAAAATTTTGACATTAATACCTGCCTCAGAAGTAGCTTCTTTTCCTTCGATTGGCTTCCTTCCCTGCGATCTTTTTGTTTTTGGGAACGTCACTATTTGCCATCCTTCCTCGTCATTGAGAGTGTGGGTCTGTTGATCTTCTTGTTGGTCAAATTCTATCCTCCTTTCGTTGGGCATGTCGGAAATTGCATTTGCTGGGGTTGGGCATTGAAACATAATGTGACCCAACTTTTCACACGATTTACATAGAAAATTGTTTCTTTCATATTCAATTAGTTGTTTGTGATCTCCAATGAGAATAAATTTTGCAACTGGTTGATCCAATGGTAGTTCTACACATAATCTAGCATAACCCCCTCTCAGTGTAGCTGACATGCATGCATCTATTTTCATTAATATGCCTATTGAATTTTCTATTTTTTGGAGAATAATTCCATCATAAAATTCAGTAGGTAGGTGACGGAGACGAAGCCATACATCAGTGAGAGTTTTTTTTGCTTCCGTTACCACAAAGTTTGGCTCCCATCTCTGACATGAGAGAAAGTGACCCAAGGTCCATTTTGTAGAGCCGATATCATACTTTCCTCTTTCTGAAATTTTGCTATGTAATAATCTGCCCTTAAATCAATTAGGGGAAAGTTTTCTTTCACTTTCTACAGTTCTTGGACTTTTATTTTTTCAATATTTGATGGAGAATTTGTTTACCTTTTAGTTTAATAATTACCGAGAATTTCCATGGCATATACATGCGATTTCGATCATCTTGAGACAGTGTGACCCTTTTTTTTATAGTAATTAATTCTATCACTTGAGTGCATGTTGCATCCAAGTTAGGCACACTCTCAAGTATGGAAGAGTTAACACTAATGTTTATATCAATTCCTTCCTCTCCCCTTAGTAGTTTGTCTTTGAATGTAAGATGTGGATTACCAAGAGGTTGAGATGATTCGTAAGTATAAATGTCTGAAGGCTTTGGGGGGATTGTAGACATCTCCATCTTAGTGTCTGAGGTTGACATACAGCTAATAAGCAAGGTTTATTGGGGGTGATAATGCAATAGAACTTTTGTAACGACCCGACTTGTCGTTTTGAAGATCTACGCTCCTTTCAATAATTTGAAGTCTTGAGTAGTTTTGTAATGTGTATTATGACTTGTGTGAATTGTCGGCTTTGGTTTTCGGATGATTCGGGATTTAATTGAAAAAACAATCCTTGTTTAGAAGCTTAAATGAAAAGAGTTGATCGAAGTTTAACTTTTTGTGCAAACGACTCCGGAATGGAGTTTTGATGGTTTCAATAGCTCCGTATGGTAATTTTGGACTTAGAAGTGTGTCCGGAACATTATTTGGAAGTCAGTAGTTAAATTAGGCTTGAAATGGCTAAAATAGAAATTTAAGCTTGGAAGTTTGACCGGCGAGTTGACTTTTTAATATCGGGGTCGGAATTTGATTCTGAAAAATAGAATAGGTCCGTTACGTCGTTTATCACTTGTATGCAAAATTTGAGATCAATCAGACTTGATTTGATAGGTTTCAGCATCGAATGTAAAAGTTGGAATTTCTTAGTTTTATAAAGCTTCAATTGGGGTGTGATTCATGTTTTAATTGTTGTTTGATGTGATTTGAGGTATAGACTAAGTTTGTATGATGTTTTAGCACTTGTTGATATATTTGGTTGAGGTCCCGAGGGCCTCGGGTGGATTTCGGATGGTTAACGGAATTTAATTTGGATATTTTCAAAATGTTTCGACATCGTTTCTTCAAGAATAAGTGATATCCTATTAATCAAATGAGCTCCAAATTCAGTTTTAATTGAAGCATTAGATTCGTATTGAAATTATGGAGCCATAGCAAAAGAATCGTCAAATTCGGACATCGTATGCGAGAGTTATACCTATTTCCGTGTCGGGAAAGATTCTCTGTCGCTGCCAGCACCAAGGGTAGCGTGGGGCACTAGCCCTGGTTCTAGAAATTTTTGGGATGCTAGAAACTGCGCCACAGATAGCACGCCACCTGTGGCGCCCGAACACTAAAAATCTCTATAAACGGGAGGTTTTTGCCATTTTTGACGAAAACAGAGTTGGGAAGCTCGGTTTGGGCGATTTTCAGAGGCAAATTTCACCATACAACTTGGGATAAGTGTTCTTGACTCCCTTGTGATTATATTCCATGAATTAATCTTCATTTCGGCATTAGATTATTGATTTATCAATAGAAATCAGAGAAATTTTCTATAATTTTATAAAATGAATTTTCGAGATTTGAACATCGATTCGGAGTCATATTTGAGAAAGATTAGTATGGTTGGACTCGTAATTAAATGGGTTGTCGGATTTTGTGAGTTTCGTCGGATTCCGAGACATGGGCCCCACTGTCGATTTTTCAAGTAGAGTTAGAAATTTTTGTAAATTGTTAAATTGTAAACATTAGAGTAAATTGTGATTAATTTGCACGTTGTTTGAATAGATACGAATCGTTTGTCTTGAATTGAGGAGATAGGAAGGCGTATAGAGGTTGATATGCACGAAATGAAAATTTTAGAATATTGTATAGCTTGCTCGGTATTGGATTTGGTTTGTTCGAGGTAAGTAACTCTTCTAAACTTGGAGCTGAAGGTATGAACCCTGATTATACGTGTTATGTGAATTGTGTAGAGGTGACGCACATGCTAGGTGACGGGCGTGTGGGCGTTCACCGTAGAAATTGAGACCAGTTGATTTCGTAGAGTTGTATAGTCAATTAACTTGTATATTTTTATGTATTTTTATGTGTTCGAGAAACCGAGATGTGACTCATGCTAGAGATCATGCTTAGGCAAATGCTGGTTATATTGGGACCAACCGAGGTCATTTCTACTGTCGAATTATATGTTTAAATTGTAATTTTGTATTCAGTTATATACATTCATTGCATATCATATCTCAGTCTCTGTTGTTATTTATTGATATATCATATCATTATTTTGGGCTAGTTTCATGACATTAAGAGCCCAAGAGACTGGAGAGATTGATGACTGAGTGAGGTTGAGGGCCTGATTGTGAGATATTTATACTATGGTACGTGAGTTGTCCGTGCGTATCCAGATATTTATACTATGGCACGTGAGTTGTTCGTGTAGCACATGAGTTGTCCGTGCGGATCCAGATATTTATACTATAGCACGTGCATTGTCCATGCAGAACGTGAGTTGTCCGTACGGTTTATAGCGCTTGGGCTAAAGGAGTCCCTCCGGAGTCTGTACATACCCCTAGTGAGCGCAGGTACCTACTGAGTGCGAGTGCCGAGCTATTGGGAGGATTGAGTGATTGTGAGGACTGAGTGACTGGGAGGACTGAGTGAAATGATACTCTGAGAGTATGCATATGGTTTTATTACTGAGTTGCATCGCATTGACATTCACACTTGACATACATGCATAGAGATTTATTTTTCCTCATGTTGTACGATATTGCGTCATTCATAACTTCACATATTCATTGACATGTAGGCATAGAGATGTATTTTCTTCATGCCATTTGAAAATGAAACATCCTATCTGTTGTTGAAAAGTTTTTGGAAAAAATTACAGTTTTACAAAATGTACTCATATTTTGGTGATTTCGGTAAAAGATTTGGATGTTTGCTGATATACTTGAAAAACAAGTCTATTTTTCTCGAACTGTGAATAAGCCGAGCATTTTATCTCTCAGCTACTTCTTTTATTACTTCCATTATGTTGTTATTAATTATTATTGGTTATTGGTGTTAGACCCCGACCTGTATTACAGTTCGTCACTACTTTCAACCTAAGGTTAAGTTTGTTACTTATTGAGTATATGAGGTTGGTTGTACTCATACTACACTTCTGTACCTTGCGTGCAAATATTGGATGTTGATGTTGTTGTGATCGACGTGAGCTGGATTTGAAGACGTACCTACATTCCGGTCGTAGCTCCCTCTTGTTCATGGTAGCCTTAGATTTATAAGGAAAATCTGTTTATGTGCATTTTGAACAGATGTATTTATTTCATACTAACTTTATAAATTCTAATCTTAGAAGCTCATGATTTGTACTACCAGTTCTTGGGGAGTGTATTAGAATCAGTTAAATATTAATTGAATTGGATAGTTATTAATTGGCTTACCTGACGGGTTGAGTTAGGTGCCATCACGACTAGGTAGATTTTGGATCGTGACAAGTTAGTATCAGAGCCCTATGTTCATAGGTTCTACAAGTCATGAGCAAGTATCTAGTAGAGTTTTGCATATCGGTATGATGACGTCCATACTTATCTTCGAGAGGCTACAGAGCATTTAGGATAATCTCCCATCTTTCTTTGCTTATCGTGCGAAATTGATTCAGCTTGAAACATAACTCTTTGAATTAACGCATTCGTGTGCGCATGTGAGCGCTCGGTACTTGTGATTTCGTGAACGGGGTTCGAGAGGTATATTGTGTGTTTTGGTGATGGGCCAGTCTGGAGGACTTGAGGCCAGGTTTAGACCACAGCTTAGGCTCGGTAGTTTCAGTTGTGTGAGCATATGCTGAATGATGAGTATGATGCGACTGCGGAATGCGTTCAGATGGTTTGATTGTGACGAGAATAGTTTGCTTGAGATGTAAAAACAAAGAGGGTCATTGGGTACTTGGTGTCTGTCTTGATTTAACGTATAGTCTCGAGTATGAATGTGTTGAAGGACCTTTCATGATGTTTAATTATGGAGCGAAGTAAATTTTCATGTCTTGTTGATGAATTAAGACATATGGAGATTAAGTGATCATGTAGTGATTGTGGCTGCGAAAGGGTATATCAAGATGTCAATTTTAGGCAAAGCATGCGGGTTATCTCATGCGGAGTAATCTACAGAGGTGTACTCCTTATAATGTTGAGCGGAGAGTTTCTTTCCTAACAGCGGGGTGTATGTGTTGAGATCTGAATTTGAATCTGGTTGAGAAAGTTGACTTGACTGTCAAGAGAATAAATGCGAGCTTAGCGGATAATTGAGGTATTTTATGGTTGGTGTTGCATGAGCTTGAGAAGAATTTTTGTTGAACTGACTGTGGTATTATTGCAGTAATCGAGTATGGATATTGTGAGTTATGGAATATTTTGTTCTATGGCTTTGAGTCAAGTGGGGGAGTCTGCTATCATCGATATGATTGCACGACTATGTGTTGTATTGGTTTTAGTCTGAGGCATACTTGTGGATTAGTTATGGCTTACAGAGGTTGAGATGGAGGATGAGTCGAGCAAGAAAATTCCTGGATACGGGTTATATTGCACTTTATGAGTATATGAAAATCACAGAATGAGTTGAGTTATTATTCATGATGGATGTAGTGTGCACGGTGTATGAATTTGCTCGATTGCGTTAAGGCATGGTTACTTATTTGGGGTGTTATTGTGCTAATTAAGCATAGGCACTTCGACCCGTTTGGGCGGTGCAATTGAGATTTGAGCAGAGTGGATGACTCTTGAGAAAGTTCTAATAGATTCAAGAGTAATATGTAGCAACTCAAAATATTTGGCGGATTTGTATATGGCAAGAATCTGAGATTTAAGTTGGATGGTGTCGAGACTTGTGGCATTTTTTTTTTATTATATCATTATGGATTTTATATTTCGGTATCAGGAAGGTGAAGGAAACGGCTTTAGACTCAAATAAGGTATTTTCAGAGTGGATATTTCGGTTGTGGTATTTATAGGGGTAATTATGATGTGGTGAGACTTTACAAATATTTTGGTGGCAATATTCTTGGTTTTGAAGATCTAGGCTTCTTTCAACAATTTGAAATCTTGAGCAGTTTCGTAATGTGTATTATGTCTTGTGTGAATTGTCGTCTTTGGTTTTCGGATGATTCAGGATTTAATTGAAAGAACAATCCTTGTTTAGAAGCTTAAATGAAAAGAGTTGACCGAAATTTGACTTTTTATGCAAACGACTCCGGAATAAAGTTTTGATGGTTCTAATAGTTCCGTATGGTAATTTTGGACTTAGGATTGTGTTCGAAAAATTATTTGAAAGTCAGTAGTTAAATTAGGCTTGAAATGGCTAAAATAAAAATTTAAGTTTGAAAGTTTGACCGGGGAGTTGATTTTTGATATCGGGGTCGGAATTCGATTCTGGAAATTGGAATAGGTCAGTTATGTCATTTATGACTTGTGTGCAAAATTTAAGATCAATCAGACTTGATTTGATAGGTTTCGGCATCGAATGTACAAGTTAGAATTTCTTAGTTTCATAAAGCTTCAATCAGAGTGTGATTCGTGTTTTTAGTATTATTTGATGTGATTTGAGGCATCGACTAAGTTCATATGATATTTTAGGACTTGTTGGTATAATTGGTTGAGGTCCCGAGGGCTTCTGGTGGGTTTCGGATGGTTAACAAAATTTAATTTAGATATTTCTAGAATATTTCGACGACGTTTCTTCAAGCATAAGTGGTATCACAATAATAAAATGAGCTCCAAATACAGTTTTGATTGAAGCATTAGATCTGTATTAAAATTATGGAACCATAGCAAAAAGAATCGTCGAATTCGGACATCGTATGAGAGAGTTATGCCCATTTCTGTGTCAGGAAAGATTTTCCGACGTTTCTTCAAGCGCCCTACGCCACCTGTGGCGCTCGAACACTAAATATCCCTATAAACAGGAGGTTTTTGCTATTTTTTACGAAAACAGAGTTGGGGAGCTCGGTTTGGGCGATTTGCAGAGAAACATTTTACTACATAACTAGGGGTAAATATTCTTGACTCCCTTTTGATTATATTCCATGAATTAATCTTCGTTTTCGGTGTTAGATTAATAATGTTTCAAGAGAAATCAGAGGAATTTTCTACAATTCCATAAAATAATTTTTCAAGATTTGAACATCGATTCAGAGTCGGATTTGAGTAAAATTAGTATTGTTGGACTCGTAATTGAATGAGTTGTCAGATTTTATGAGTTTCGTCGGATTCTGAGACGTAGGCCCCACTGTCGATTTTTCGAGCAGAGTTAGAAATTTTTGTAAATTGTTAAATTGTAAGCATTAGAGTAAATTGTAATTAATTTGCACTTTGTTTGAATAGATACGAATCATTTGGCTTGAATTGAGGAGATAGGAAGGCGTATGGAGGTTGATATGTGCAGAATAAAATTTTGGAGTATTGTACAGCTTGCTCGGTATTGGATTTGGCTTGTTTGAGGTAAGTAACTCTTCTAAACTTGGAGCTGAGGGTATGAACCCTGATTATACGTGTTATGTGAATTATTTGGAGGTGACGGGCGTGTGGGCGTGCACCGTTGAAATTGAGACCCAGTTGATTCCGTAGAGTTGTATAGTCAATTAACTTGTATATTTCCATGTATTTTTATGTGTTAGAGAAAGTGAGTTGTGACTCATCTTAGAGATCATGCTTAGGCAAATGCTGGTATTATTGGGACCCACTAAGGCTATTTCTACTATCAAATTATATGTTTAAATTGTAATTTTGTACTCAGTCATATACATTCATTGCATATCATATCTCAGTCTCTGTTGTTATTTATTGATATATCATATCATCATTTTGGGCTAGTTTCATGACACTGAGAGCCAGAGAGACTGGAGAGATTGATGACTGAGTGAGGCCGAGGGCATGATTGTGAGATATTTATACTATGACACGTGAGTTATCCGTGCAGCACATGAGTTATTTGTGCAGCACATGAGTTGTCCGTACGGATGCAGATATTTATACTATAGCACGTGAGTTATCCATGCAGCACGTGAGTTGTCCGTGCAGCACATGATTTGTCCGTGCGGTTTATAGCGCTTGGGTTGAAGGAGCCCCTCCGGAGTCTGTACATATATCCTTCAGTTAGCACAGGTACCTACTGAGTGAGAGTGTCAAGCGCGAGTGCCGAGCGATTGGGAAGATTGAGTGACTGGGAGGACTGAGTGAAATGATACTCTGAGAGTATGCATATGGTTTTATTACTGAGTTGCATCGCATTGACATGCACACTTGACATACATGCATATAGATGTATTTTTCCTCATGTTGAACGATACTGCGTCATTCATGACTTCACATACACATTGACATATACGTATAGAGATGTATTTTCCTCATGCCATTTGAAAATGAAACATCATATCTGTTGTTGAAAAGGTTTTGGAAAAAATCACAGTTTTACAAAACGTACTCATATTTTGGTGATTTCGGTAAAAGATTTGGGTTTTCGCTGATATACTTGAAAATCAGACCTATTTTTCTAGAACTGTGAATGAGCTAAGCATTTTATCTCTG
The DNA here is from genome assembly GCA_000715115.1 of Nicotiana otophora. Lineage (NCBI taxonomy): Eukaryota > Viridiplantae > Streptophyta > Magnoliopsida > Solanales > Solanaceae > Nicotiana > Nicotiana otophora. The sequence goes on along the minus strand of AWOL01S0010378.1, from coordinate 3,353 downwards.
AGCTACTTCTTTTATTACTTCCATTATGTTGTTATGAATTGTTGTTGGTTATTGGTGTTGGACCCCGACCTGTGTTATAACTCGTCACTACTTTCAACCTAAGATTAGGTTTGTTACTTATTGAGTACATGGGGTCGGTTATACTCATACTAAACTTCTGTACCTTGCGTGCAGATATTGGATGCTGATGTTGCTGTGATCGACGTGAGCAGGATTTGAAGACGTACCTGCGTTCCGGTCGTAGCTGCCTCTTGTTCATGGTAGCCTTAGATTTATAAAGAAAATCTATTTATGTACATTTTGAACAGATGATGTATTTATTTCATACTAACTTTGTAAATTCTAATCTTAGAAGCTCATGATTTGTACTACCAGTTCTTGGGGAGTGTATTAGAATCAGTTAAATATTAATTGAATTGGATAGTTGTTAATTGACTTATTTGACGGGTTGGGTTAGGTGCACGACTATGTGTATTTTGAGTCGTGACAGTTTTCTAGATAGAAGTCGGAGTTTCTCTCTCTAAAGGGAATAAGTTCCTTCAAAGAGGCTGATTCAGAATTTAATATGAGTATAATGTAAAAATTAATGTGTTATAAATAAAAATATTATTTTAATTCAACCCAAATTTGCAGATAGAGTCCTTTATCTAAAACTAAAAATGAATTGACATTTCCACTGTCGTATCAAGAATGGTCCCTATAAAATGTTCTAAACCTTTAAAAAGCTTTATTAAAGATAATTAACGCTTTAGCACAAACAGAGCACAAAAGGAATTAGAAATGAATAGTCCTAATTTTACGTGGAGTGATAGTTGGAAGAAGAAAAAAGGAATTAGTAGGTAGAATAGATGAGTTTGAAAGAAAAAAAATGAGTAAGGAGAGAACATGACAGACCTATTGGTATTCCATTTTGAGTTTAATAGTGTCGAGCACAAAACTTCAATATTTAATTTAAGTTTTGTTTTAATACAAACATCAAGTCATCAACCAACTATACTTTGATATCTTTTCAAAGTCGTTATAAGAAGGTTTTCTCACCCATATGTAAATGTTGTTTACGAAAATAATATAGAAAAGTTCCTATAAATATTATTATTTCATAATTTTGTAGGCTTGCGATATGCGAGCTTGTTTTTTCTCAAAGAAGTAAAAGGCCAGCAAAGGACTGAAATATGATAATTATTGATCATTTTCAGGAAATTTGATCTTTTTTGCTTTAAATTTTAGTTTACAACAAAAAATATTTTTAAGTAGTATTTATGAAATATTTTTAATCTTTTTTAATCATTTAATATGAAATCTACGCGCAACACCAGAACCTAATAAGTTAAAACCATCAATATCATTGTGATTATTATGCTTCAAGAAACATTTAGTGTTAAACATGAAAAAATTACTCTCTTTGTGAGTTGGGGCAATAATGCTATCAAAGTTGGTCCATATTTTACCTTCTTACCCGATTTGGTCCGCTTTGTATATAATTTAAAATTTCTTTTTCGATCCTTAGCCTAAGATTAAAGATCTTAGATCTTTTCCTCCCCCAGCCTAAGATTAAAGATCCGCTTCTAACGTTTTATTTTTCTTTTCTTCTTTCTTCTTCTCCTTCTCAAATTTCCTGTAAATACCCAAAAGAGCAAGTGCCATTTTCATGCTGCGCCCAGCCTCAATCCCATCAACAAAATTCACCTCTTCTTATAATAACTAATCCTTCACTAAAAACGTAAATCACAGCCAGTTTGTCGTTCTGACACATATATCTCTCACACTAAAAACACACATTCTCTCAGTAGAAAGAAGAAAAAATTGCTTAATTTGATGGTTCAGGTGATACAATGTTGGGGGGCATTTCCAGCGTGCATTGTCGCCATTAGCAACTGTAATCAACCCCAAAGAAACAATCAATTCTACCATGCTTACTTTAATTTCACTCCACCATTGAAGGCCATTCGAAGTTTCAATTTTAGAAATTAGGTTTTTCGAGTTTTTTAATTATTTAGATTAAGTGTCGTTCCAATTTCGAAACATCAAAAGGAATTTAAAACTTAAATTTGAAGTGATTTGGACTAGATTTAACTTAAATTTTAGATTTGAGTCTTTCAACTTTAAATTTAGGAGTTTTTTATAGAGTTAGTTATATATGATTATCATTCATTATCTTTGGGATCTTATATTTTTATTTTATAATTTAAATATAACTTTTAAGTAAATTTTTATTCATCAAACAAGGTACACACACAAAGTGCGTACACAAAGACTAATATTATATAATAGTGTATATTATATATATACTAATATATAATATTAGTGTGTGTGTATATATATATATATATATATATATATATATATATATATATATATAGTGTATAAGATGTGTTTATACACCATATACACTATTATATGTATAGTGAACGCGAAGCTTTACACTTCGACCCTTCGTGAACGCGTGCCCTCGGTCGCGAACGCAAAGCACAATTGTGCCAGTCCAATTTTCCTCTTCGCGATCGCGAAGAACAAAACACCAGATGATAGCAGAAGCTAAAAACCAGATTTTTCTAAGTTCAAAATCATCTCGTAGCATATCCGAAACTCACCTGAGCCCTCGTGGTTCCAAACCAAACGTGCATACAAGTCCTAAAATATCATACGAACTAGTTCGCGCAATCAAATCGCCAAAATAATACCTAGAATTACGAATCGGACACCAAATCATAGAAAATTTTCAAGAAAGCTTTAAAACTTATATTTTTATAACCAGACATCCGAATTACGTCAAATCAACTCCGATTCTCATCAAATTTGACAGACAAGTCATAAATATTATAGTGGACCTATACCGGGCTTCGAAACTAAAATACGGACTCGAGGTCAATAAATCTAATATCAGTAATTTCTTAAAAATCATTAAGCTTTCAAGCTTTTAATTTTTCTTCAAAATTCCATATCTCGAGCTAGGGACTTCGAAATTCGATTCCGGACATACACCTAAGTCCCAAATTACGATACGAACCTACCGAAATTGTCAAAATACTGATCCGGATCCGTTTGCTCAAAATATTAATTAAAGTCAACTCAGTTGAGTTTTTAAAGCTCTATTTCACATTGTAATCCATTTTTCACTTAAAAACTTTCCGAAAAATTTTACGGACTGCGCACGCAAGTCAAAAAATGATAAATGGTGCTTTTCGAGATCTGAAAATACAGAATTACTTATTAAATTTAAAGATGACATTTTGGGTCATCACATTCTCCACCTCTAAAACAAACGTTCGTCCTCAAACGGAGTTAGAAAAAGTACCTGAGTTGGAGAAAAGGTATGGATATTTACTCCGCATGTCCGACTCGGACTCCCAGGT
>AWOL01S0010377.1:0-15248 GCA_000715115.1 Nicotiana otophora | reverse complement strand
ACCTGGGAGTCCGAGTCGGACATGCGGAGTAAATATCCATACCTTTTCTCCAACTCAGGTACTTTTTCTAACTCCGTTTGAGGACGAACGTTTGTTTTAGAGGTGGAGAATGTGATGACCCAAAATGTCATCTTTAAATTTAATAAGTAATTCTGTATTTTCAGATCTCGAAAAGCACCATTTATCATTTTTTGACTTGCGTGCGCAGTCCGTAAAATTTTACGGACTGCGCACGCAAGTCAAAAAATGATAAATGGTGCTTTTCGAGATCTGAAAATACAGAATTACTTATTAAATTTAAAGATGACATTTTGGGTCATCACATTCTCCACCTCTAAAACAAACGTTCGTCCTCAAACGGAGTTAGAAAAAGTACCTGAGTTGGAGAAAAGGTATGGATATTTACTCCGCATGTCCGACTCGGACTCCCAGGTAGATGCCTCTACTGACTGAACTTTCCATTGTACCCGGACTGAAGGATAACTCTTAGACCTCAACTTTCGGACCTGCCGGGCTAAAATAGTCATCGGCTCCTCCTCGTAAGTCAAATCTTTGTCCAATTGGATTGTGCTGAAATCTAGCACATGGGACGGATCATCATGATATTTTCGCAGCATAGACACATGAAACACAGGATGAACCACTGATAAATTAGGTGGTAATGTAAGCTTGTAGGCTACTTCACCCATCCTTTCAAGAATTTCAAAGGGTCCGATATATCTAGGGCTCAACTTGCCCTTCTTTCCGAACCTCATTACACCTTTCATAGGTGAAACCCAGAGCAATATTCTTTCTCCAACCATGAATGCAATATGATAAACTTTACGGTCTACATAACTCTTTTGCCTAGACTGAGCATTGCGAAGTCGATCCTGAATAATCTTGACCTTATCCAAGGCATCCTGTACCCAATCGATACCCAACAACCGAGCCTCTTCCGGTTCAAACCAACCAACTGGTGATCGACATCGCCTTCCATATAATGTCTCATATGGAGCCATATGTATGCTCGACTGGTAGCTATTATTATAAGCAAACTCCGCAAGTGGCAAAACATGATCCCAAGAACCTCCAAAGTCTATAACACAAGCGCGGAGCATATCTTCCAATATCTGAATAGTGCGCTCTGACTGTCCGTCTGTCTGTGGATAAAATGTTGTACTCAACTCCACCTGCGTGCCTAACTCACGATGTACAACCCTCCAGAAATATGAGGTAAACTACGTACCTTGATCTGAAATAATAGACACGGGCACACCGTGAAGGCGGACAATCTCACGAATGTAATTTCAGCTAACCTCTCTGAAGAATAGGTAACTGTCACTGGAATGAAATGTGCTGACTTGGTCAACTTATCCACAATGACCCAAACTGCGTCAAATTTTCTTAGAGTCTGCGGGAGCCCAACAACAAAATCCATAGTGATACGCTCCCACTTCCACTCAAGAATTTCTAACTTCTGAAGCAAACCACCAAGTCTTTGATGCTCGTACTTAACTTGCTGACAATTCAGACACTGAGCTACATATGCAACTATATCCTTTTTCATTCTCCTTCACTAATAATGTTGCCGCAAATCTTGATACATTTTAGCGGTACCTGGATGAATATAATACCTGGAACTATGTGCTTCTTCAAGAATTAATTCACTAAGCCCATCCATATTAGGCACACAAATACGACCCTGTATTCCCAGAACCCCATCTTCCCCCACAACAACCTGTTTGGCATCACCGTGCCGCACCGTGTCCTTAAGGATAAGTAAGTGAGGATCATCATACTGCCTCTCTCTAATGCGCTCATATAAAGAAGACCGAGCGACTGTGCAAGCTAGAACCCGACTGGGTTTTGAAACATCTAACCTCACGAACTGATTAGCCAAAGTTTGAACATCTGCAACTAATGGCCTCTCACCAACCGGAATATACACAAGACTGCCCATACTCACATCCTTTCTACTCAAAGCATCGGCCACCACATTGGCCTTTCCGGGGTGATACAAAATGGTAATATCATAGTCTTTCAACAACTCCAACCATCTTCTCTACCTCAAATTAAGATCCTTTTGTTTGAACAGATACTGAAGGCTATGATGATCAGTAAATACCTCACACGAGACGCCATAGAGGTAATGCCTCCAAATCTTCAGCGCATGAACAATGGCTGCCAATTCTAAGTCATGAACAGGATAATTCTTCTCGTAAATTTTCAACTGCCGTGGCACATATGGAATTACCTTGTCATCTTGCATTAATACTGCACCAAGTCCAATGTGAGATGCGTCATAATATACCGTATATGATCCTGAACCTATGGGTGATACCAACACTGGTGTTGTACTCAAAACGGTCTTGAGCTTCTGAAAGCTCAACTCACACTCGTCTGACCATCTGAATGGGACACCCTTCTGGGTTAGTCTGGTCAGTGTGCTTGCTATAGATGAAAACCCTTCTATGAACCGACGATAATAACCTGCTAAACCCAGGAAACTCCGGATCTCTGTAACTGAAGTAGGTCTAGGCCAATTCTGAACAGCCTCAATCTTTTTAGGATCCACCTTTATGCCTTCTGCCGATACCACATGCCCCAAAAAGGCAACTGAGTTTAACCAAAACTCACATTTTGAAAACTTGGCATATACTTGATTATTCTTCAAAGTGTGAAGCATACTTCAAAGATACTGCTCATGCTCCTCTCGATTGCTGGAGTAAATTAAGATATCATCAATGAATACAACCATAAAAGAGTTCAAATAAGGCTTGAACACCCGATTCATCAAATCCATAAATGCTGCTGGGGCATTTGTCAACCCAAATGACATCACTAGCAATTCGTAATTCCCATACTAAGTTCGAAAAGCTGTTTTATGGACATCAGAGGCCCTAATCTTCAACTGATGGTAACCAGACCTCAAATCGATCTTCGAAAATACCTTGGCACCCTGAAGCTGATCAAATAAGTCATCAATTCTTGGCAGCGGATATTTGTTCTTGATAGTGGCCTTGTTCAACTGCCGATAGTCTATACACATCCGTATAAAGCCATCTTTCTTCTTTACAAATAATACTGGTGCACTCCAAGGAGAGACACTGGGTCTAATGAATCCCTGATCAAGCAAGTATTGTAATTGATCTTTCAATTCTTTCAACTCTGGCGGGGCCATACGATATGGTGGAATAGAAATGCACTGAGTGCCCAGAGCTAAATCAATACAGAAGTCAATATATCTGTCGGGTGGCATTCCCGGCAAATCTGCAGGAAATACTTCTAAAAATTCACGAATAACTGGTACTGAGTCTATAGAAGGGACATCTGCACTGGGATCGCGAATATAAGCCAAATAGGCTAGACACCCTTTCTATACCATACGCTGAGCTTTCATATAAGAAATAACCCTGATGGCAGAATGGCCAAGAGTTCGTTTTCACTCTAACCGAGGTAACCCCGGCATAGCTAGGGTCACTGTCTTGGCATGACAATCCAATATAGCATGATAAGGGGACAACAATCCATACCCAAGATGACATCAAAATCTACCATATCAAGAAGTAGAAGATCCATACTAATCTCAAGATTATCAATAGTAGCCACACACGAACGATAGACATGATCTACTACAACAGAGTCTCCCACCGATGTAGATACATACACAGAAGCACTCAGAGAATCACAAGGCACAACCAGATATGAAGCAAAATAGGAGGACACATAGGAATAAGTAGATCCTGGATCAAATAGAACTGAAGCATCTCTATGGCAAACTGGAATAATACCTGTGATCACAGCATCAGATGACTCGGCCTCAGGCCTAGCTGGAAAAGCATAAAATCGGGGCTGGGCCCCACCACTCTGAACTGCGTCTTTGGGACGGCCTCTAACTGGCTTGCCTCCACCTCTAACGGTCTGACCTCCACCTCTAATGGCCTGACCTCCACCTCTAATAGCATGACCTCCACCTCTAGCTTCCTGACCCCTACCTCTAGTTGGCTAAGCAGGCGGTGAAGCAACCGGTGCCGGTATAATGGCACGAGAATCTTGCCGAGATATGTTACTCGCCAATCTAGGGCAATACCTCCTGATGTGACCAATGTTCCCACACTCATAACACCCATCCTGATGTCGTGGCTACTGAAGCTGACCCAGATAGGACGGATAACCACTGTAGTAACTCTGGAGTAGTGGTACACTGATAGGAGCTGAATGTACACTAAATACTGGTTGCCCAAGTAAGGCATAATAGGACAGTGGNCTGACCCCTACCTCTAGATGGCTGAGCAGGCGGTGAAGCAACCGGTGCCGGTATGATGGCACGAGAATATTGCTGAGATCTATTACTCGCCAATCTAGGGCAATACCTCCAGATGTGACCAATGTTTCCACACTCATAACACCAATCCTGATGCCGTGGCTGCTGAAGCTGAAGCTGACCTAGATGGGTCAGATAACCACTGTAGTAACTCTGGAGTGGTGAAGCACTGATGGGAGCTGAATGTGCACTAAATGCCGGCTGTCCAGTGTAAGGCATAATAGGACCGTGACTCCCTGAAGCACCGGGAGATGCATGAAGTGATGAATGAAACGGTCTGGGAGGATGACCCCTACCAAAATTACCCCTGCCTCCAGACGAGGCACCACTGAAACTACCGAATTGACGAGGCCTCTTATCGGACCTCTTTCCTCTCTCCTGTGCAAGAACCATCTTGATCCTCCTTGCAACATTAGCAGCCGCCTGAAAAGAAATCTCACTTCCAGTCTCCTTGGCCATCTGAAGTCTGATAGGGTAAGTGAGTTCCTTAATAAACCTCCCCACTCTCTCTCCCCCCGTAGGTATTAAAAGGAGAGCATGACGGGCCAAATCCATAAAACGGGACTCATACTGAGTAGCAGTCATACTGCCCTGCTGTAGACGCTCAAATTGCTTGCGGAATTCCTCTCTCAGTATAATAGGGAGGAACATTTCCAGAAATAGCTGAGAGAACTGCTCCCATGTAAGTGCAGGCAATCCAACTGGTCTGGTCAATGTATAATCTCTCCACCATCTCTTGGCGGAACCCGTCATCTGAAATACAGCAAAATCAACCCCATCAGTCTCAACTATACCCATGTTCCGCAGCACCTCATGGCAGCGTTCAAGATAATCCTGTGGGTCCTCAAAAGGTGTACCACTGAAGTGAACTGGAAAGATCTTGGTAAACTTATCCAGTCTCAATAAGGATTCAAAAGACATGACGGGCCTATCACCGATATATGCCGCAACAACTGGCTGAACTACCCCAACTGGCGGGGCTGCTGGAGCCTGATTCTGGGGAGCCATCTGCTTCGGAGTGGGAGTAGTGGGAGTTTGTGCTCCTCCCCTAGCCTGTGAGATGGCTGGTGCCACTGGAAATGTACCATTCTGGGCCACACTCTCCATAAGACTTACTAAATGGACTAGAGCATCCTAAAGTACTCGAGTGGCTATGAATTCTTCCGAGACCTGAACTGGTCCAACTGGTACATTCTGAACTGGAACCTCCCCCTGAAGGTCCACCTGAGGTTCTATAACAGGTGCAGCTGCTCGAGCTCTGGACTGAGCTCTACCTCGGCCTCTAGCACGACCTCGACTTCGACCTCTACCCTTAGCCATAGTTGCCATCGGGGGTTCTGGTCCCTGTCCATCGGTAGAGGTATTACGTTTTCTCACCATCTGCGAGAGATTAGGAGTAGAATGGTTCAATCATCGATGATAGAATAAAATCGTACCACAGAATAAGAAAGAAATGATATTGTTCCTAAACTTCATAGCCTCTGAGAGATAAGTGCAGACGTCTCCGTACTGATCCTTCAGACTCTACTAAGCTTGCTCGTGACTCGTGAGACCTATGTAACCTAGCGCTCTGATACCAACTATCACGACCCAAAATTCCCACCTTCGGACCGTGATGGCGCCTAATATTTCCCTTGCTAGGCAAGCCAACGTTAGAATAATATTATCTATTTTTAAAATAATTTTTAAATTTATTAATAATCAAAGAAACAAATGCGGAAGTAAGGTCTGAAATATAGTGATTAATCCATAAAACAACGTTGCCTAAATACCATCCCAGAATTAGTGTCACAAGTGCACGAGCTTCTAGAATAATACAAATAAAGGTCTGAATAAAATAAAGCTGTCTGGAAATAAACATACAGCTAAAGTAAAATAGATGGGGACTTCAGAACTGCGGACGCCATGCAGTTATACCTCAAGTCTCCTCTGAATAGTTGAAATCCGAACAAGTTTATGGTACGCCGCTGGGACCAACTCCAAAATCTGCACAAGAAGTGCAGAGTGTAGTATCAGTACAACTGACCCCATGTACTGGTAAGTGCTGAGCCTAACCTCGACGAAGTAGTGACGAGACTAAGGCGAGTCACTTACATTACCTGTACGCAATATTAGTAACAACAACAATAATAGAAATAAATCAGGTAACTCGTTTATAATAATTGAAGCCAACTCAACAGTCATAACCAATTATCATTTCCATCAATTCTGTTGCAGCGTGCAACCCGCTCTCACAATATATTCACATTCAATTTTATTGCAGCGTGCAACCCGCTCTCTCAATATATATTCTTTTTTATCAAGTCTGTCATATATTTATTTCAATCAAGTATATATATAGACTTTTAAATAAGTCTGTTACGGTGTGCAATCCGATCCCCCAATATTGACTTTTAAATAAGTAGTGAAAAATGGATTAAAATGTAAAATAAAGCTTTAAAAACTCAATTGAGTTGACTTTAGTCAACATTTTGAGCAAACGGATCCGGCTCTGTATTTTGAAAATTTTAGTAGTTCCATATCGTGATTTGGGACTTGGGCGTATGCCCGAAATCGAATTACGAGGTCCCTAGCTCGAGATATGGAATTTTGAAGAAAACTTAAAAGCTTAATGATTTTTAAGAAATTGCTGATATTGGATTTATTGACCTCGGGTACGTATTTTGGTTCCGGAACCCGGTATAGGTCTACTATAATATTTATGACTTTTCTGCTAAATTTGTTGAGAATTGGAGTTGATTTGACGTGATTCGGACGTCCGATTGTAAAAATATAAGTTTTAAATCTTTCTTGAAAATTTCCTTTGATTTGGTGTCCGATTCATAATTCTAGGTGTTATTTTGGCGATTTGATTGTGCGAGCAAGTTCGTATGATGTTTTAGGACTTGTATGCACGTTTGGTTTGGAACCACGAGGGCTCGGGTGAGTTTCGGATAGGCTACGGGATGATTTTGAACTTAGAAAAATCTGGTTTTTAGCTTCTGCTGTCATCTGGTGTTTTGTTCTTCGCGATCACGAAGCCATTCCTGCGATCGCGAAGAGGAAAGTTGGACTGGCACAATTGTGCTTCGTGTTCACGACTGAGGGCACGCGTTCGCGAAGGGTCGAAGTGTAAATATTCGCGTTCGCGATAGAGTCCTCGCGTTCGCGAAGAGGAAATGAGGCAGAAGCTGGGGTACTCAAATTTGTTCTTCGCGTTCACATGAAACGGTTCGCGATCGCGTAGGTCTGCGGGGTTGTGCTTCGCGTTCGCGTGTGTGATGTCGTGTTCGCTTAGAGCAAAGTGGCAGCCTGTGCAAAAATGTGCTTCGCGATCACGAAGCAATTCCCGCGATCGCAAAGAGTAAAATGAATCTGGGCAAAGATTTGAAAAACAGAACTTAAGTTCTGGAAATGGGGTTTCGACCCATTTTCAACCATTTCCAATTTTTGAGCTCAGGTAAGGTGATGTTTGGGCGATTTTCACGGGAAAATATTAGGGTAAGTGTTCCTTATCCTATATGGATTATGTTTCATGATTTCATACTCATTTATATCATGAATTCATGAATTTATGGAAGAAAAATCAGATTTTTATAAAATCTTCCAAAAACTAAAAATTAAGATTTGAAGGTCCATTTGATATCGGAATTGGATAATTTTTGTATGCTTGAACTCGTATCGGAACGGGTGTTCGTATTTCACGAGTTTTTCCGGGATTTGAGATATGAGTCCCACTATCGAATATTTTAATGAATTTCGGATTTTTATCCGAAATATTTATAAATTCATTTGGAATTAATTCATATGAATAGTATTAAATATATCGAATTGTTTGTGAATAGGTTTGAAGCTTTCGGAGACAAAATTAAAAGGAAAGGTTGTGGTTGAATAATTGATTGGAATTTGCAAGGCGAGGTAAGTGTCGTGGTTAACCTTGACTTGAGGGAATAAAACCCTTAATTTATTCGTTATGTGAATTACATGTGAACGACGTATAGGCAAGGTGATGAGTGTCTATACGTCGTCAAATTAATTGTTTGCCTGCTTACTTGAAAAATCATAAATTATTTTAAATCATAAATTATTATTATAATAATTATTTCTCTCCTATTCTTTGTCAAATATTAATTCTTGAATTCTTGCATTAATTGTTACATGCTATTTGAATTATGTGTTTTAATTGTTATTTGACATTTAGCATATTAAACTGCCTATTTTCTCCCTGATTTTCATAATAATCTGCTATTTTTTATTGTTTGTTTCATAATTAAATCATAATTATTGTATGCTTGTTGTCTTATAATTTTATATTAGTTGTTACATTTATTAGGAAAATTTCTTCTATAAGGATTGATAAATGGGAATATTGGATGATCGGGTTGCACGCCACATCAGATTTATTAAAAGTCAATATTGGGGGATCGGATTGCACGCCGCAATAGACTTATTCAAAGTTAATATTGGGGGATCGGATTGCACGCCGCAGTAAACTTATTTAAAAGTTAATATTGGGGGATCGGATTACACGCCGCAACAGACTTATTTAAAAGTCTATATATATATATACTTGATTGAAATAAATATATGACAGACTTGATAAAAAAGAATATATATTGGGAGAGCGGGTTGCACGCTGCAACAAAATTGAATGTGAATATATTGTGAGAACGGGTTGCACGCTGTAATAGAATTGATGGAAATAATAATTGGTTATGACTGCTGAGTTGGCTTTAATTATTATAAATGAGTTACCTGATTTATTTCTATTATTGTTGTTGTTACTAATATTGCGTACAGGTAATGTAAGTGACTCTCCTTAGCCTCGTCACTACTTCGTCCAGGTTAGGCTCAGCACTTACCAGTACATGAGGTCAGTTGTACTGATACTACACTCTGCACTTCTTGTGCAGATTTTGGAGTTGGTCTCAGCGACATACCATAGACTTGCTCGGATTTCAGCTATTCAGAGGAGACTTGAGGTATAACTGCATGGCGTCCGCAGTTCTAAAGTCCCCATCTATTTTACTTTAGCTGTGTATTTATTTCCAGACAGCTTTATTTTATTCAAGCCTTTATTTGTATTATTCTAGAAGCTCGTGCACTTGTGACACCAACTCTGGGATGGTATTTAGGCAACATTATTTTATGGATTAATCACTATATTTCAGACCTTACTTTCGCATTTATTTCTTTGATTATTAATAAATTTAAAAATTATTTTAAAAATAGATAATATTATTCTAACGTTGGCTTGCCTAGCAAGTGAAATGTTAGGCGCCATCACGATTCGAAGGTGGGAATTTCGGGTCGTGACAAACGTGAAGTTTAGCTCCACGTAGACATGGTAGCAAAACAACAAATCATCAAGAAAAAGTAAAGATTACTAAGTTTTATGGAAGGAAGATGGGATCTGATATAATTTCTGGCCTCCACGACGGCTCCGTGCTCTCCCTTCGTCTAAAGTCTTAAAAACTCCCTTCGTCCAATCCTCCTTAAAAGATTATGTTTAAAAACTATTTATAAATGTAGAAAAAAGACTTAGACGTAATAATCAAATTCTAAACAAAAAAGAAGACAAAATAATTTCAGGTCGCCACGTGAAACGCACGACTCACCTCGCGTCTGACCACGCCTCGCGAGCTTAAACGCGCGGCATTTCTCTCGCGTCGCCTGATGCTGTTTTGTTTTCAATTTTGATGCCAAACTTTTGCCTAACTTTCTCGTTTCTTTTCTTTGCTTTTCAATTCTTAGTTCTCTTTTTTTATTTTAATTATCACCCGTCATTATGTCTTCAATCATCAAATCATGACATCATAATATTTCACATCATTAAATAATCACGAGCCATTTTTTGTAGTGTATAAAATACATATAAAATTTTTATTTTATTTTTAATTTTATTTTCAACGTACGTACACATAAAATAAACTTTATTAAGCATAAATACAGTTATTTAGCATTAAAACATCAAAATATAAGATAAATAATGCACTAAAAATATATAATTATAGCCAAACAACAACGACCTTGAACCGAAACTAAAATATGACAATATTTTGAGTAGTCAAATCTTAAAATAAAAAATTAAGTTTTAATAATTCATATTGTTTCGAAGGTTGTGTCGTTAACAGTAATGTCTGATAGCCAATATATTCCATTAGAATGAACCCAAAACTTTGAAAAATTTGGCTTTCATAGTCAATCCCATACAACTTACCAAAATTAAAAAACAAATACATTATTCCTCAACAAATCCCAAAATATGAACGAGCGATACAACCACCTTGTATATTTGCTGAAAGTAATCAATTAAGACTAATGTTTATCTATTCGCTTTGTGTGTTTCTGAGAGATTATGTTGATACTATTGTTGGGTAGTCCAACGGCAATTAATAGAGGTTGAACAAATAATATAATGTCTATGATGAATCCACATGCCAAAGAAAAGATAAAACTATAGAAATATTTAATGAGTTTTGTTTAAAATATATATAATGTATATATGTATTGTATGTGTATAATGCACATTTGTACGTTGAACTTCACCTTGGTCTAGCAAATAGCCCATGAGAAGCTATGTAGAAAATTATACATGGAAAATCAAAAAATAAGAAAAATTATCAATTCTTCTCTTGACCTACGAGAGTGCCATGTCGTTTCTCACTGATCCAGCAACTTGCTGTCTGTCAAAGCCGCTAAGAAATGATTATTCTTTAAGTAGAATGGGATTTTGATATATTCCCAGATAAATGAGATTTTTTCTAGATTAATATTGTTATATATTGTTAATCAAATCTATATACAAGATTAAGCTTCTTTCTTCCTCTGAATAAATGGAACTGGGTGAATACTTTTGCCAAGACTTTACCTATCTTAATTAGTTGTCCACTCTTGGAATATGAGACTCCTCTTAACTCTTAACAAAAATAAAAATAAGACTCGTCTACTCTTGATTTTTTGTTTTGTTCTATACTACTTATTTTTTTGGTTTAATAGAAAGATTTTTTCTTTCGCTTAAGCTAGTAGTAAACTTGCAACAAAAGGGGTTTGTTTTCGTCAAGCTGGTAAGTTTTCAATCTGTTCTCTTTAAAATCTACCTCTAGGTTACATTGTAAGTTTGATATTTCATTTTATTAAGAAAATCATCCGTTCAGTTCAATGATAAATAGCATTCACTTAATTATCCACCATATCGTACTAAGGTTTACAAGCAAATCAGCATCAATGAAAACCAAAATGCTTAGATGAATAACACTCTGAATTCCTTGTCAAAATTTAATTATCAAAAAATAAATAAATGAAAAGATGCAAGAGCCCTAAATTGCAAATCTAACAACATAAACATAATCTTCTTTCCTCTCATGAGAAAGGCAAGTATCTACCGTATAAAACACAGTGACAATCTTCTCCATAATTACAACGTCTTCTTTTGACACCGTTGTCTTTGCACTACCTTTGATGTACCAAATGTGAAAATTATTATATATCTATCTATCCATATCTATATTTATACTATGTTAAAAGCACGAAACCCCTTAGTAAAATGTTATTCGTCTGTTTTACCTTTTCAGATTTAATTTCATACTAGATAAAATAGTCATTTAATTATTTTTCTAATATTTAAGAACAGTCATTTCATTATTTTCCTAAGATTTAGGTCTTCGAAATCAACAAAATCTAGTGTATTAAATTCTTTCTTATTTAAATTATGTAATATCACAAATTTGTAATGAAAACAAAATAATTAACATTCCTTTTTTCCCGATCTAATTTTAGCATGTTTACATTTCGAGCACTTCCCATTCCTCTTAGTTTTAGGAACCGTTTTCGTCTCTCAACTAAATTTGGGACTTAAACATTTGTCATCGTGATTCCAAGTAATTGGGTAGCTTATATGTTATGGTGACTAATTCTATGGTTTTGTTATCTTAAATCAAGTGTGTGTATATAAATATTCCAGTTGTGCATTCATTAATTGGCATCACCTTTGTTAAGATGATTGAATTTTGATTTTTGAGCCCGTAATCAATTTTATATTATACGAAATTATAATATACATTTTCATCTTCTATTTTAACTCTTTTCTACTAATATAATATTTTTTTCTTCGTCAGTTTTTTGTATAATATTTAAAAATTATACTCAACACTTAGAACAAATAATAATAAGAAAAAACAATATCTAACAATATAAATGAGAAAGAGAGAGAAAAGTGATTGACAAAGTTAATAATACTAATAGTCCCGTAGACACAAATATTCATAACTGAAATATACATCAATGTCGTATCCTTTAAAAATAGAATTCTTACTTGAGAAAATTATAATTATGATTAATTACTTAAAATTTTTGGATGAGCTAATATTAAGAATTTGAATCAACGAAAATAGATTTCCTTCAATGTTAAGAATAAATAATTAAGTATTTGAATTAACTAATTAGCAATAAAATTCAATTCAATTTTTTTTTAAATAGCCATATAAGTAAAATTATTTTTAAGTTAACACAACTTTAAAATATTAAGAATCATTAAATTTTGCAAAGTCACTTATACTATGATATTATAGTCAATATAATTAAAATGCAAGCTCGAATGAATACATAAATGAGATACACACGCAAAGCGCCTGCTCTAAAGCTAGTTGCTGATTAAAGGGAAGCCTTCTAAACCAGCAAACACATGAAAAACAAATGCAGATCCCGCTGCTGCTAGGATTTCCTAATTCTCTATCCACTTCAAGCAAAGATGGATTTCCTATGAAAGATGTCACCTTGAAATGTGAATATAAAACTGGAATTTAGTTTGTAGTTTAGTTAAATTCAAAATGGAAAGATTTCCTAAAGTATCTTTCAAGCTTTCAAATCCAAGTTTAACCGCCCAAAGGTCACTCAATTTGTAATCGCGAGTCAATCAATCAGAACAAACGGATCCTGTTAATAGACAACGAAAGAGTTATTTAATTTTAGATTTTAAAAGTTTGACAAGGTACAACTACAAAGAGGTCACGGCTTGATTCAAGTACATCAAGTAACCAATATAAATATACTATCTTTTTTCAATGGTTCTATAATGCCATTTATGATATTGTTCTATTTTACATGAGTAGCTGAACAACTGATAATGTGTTTCCCTAGCTATATATATATAGTGTTTGGAAAGACAATTGAACAATAGCAGAAATTTGCACAAACAGGATCACTTAGGGCTGGTGTTTAACTTTTGTCTCCATTTTATAAAAAATTGTAAATATAGATCCAACGACATGCCTTCTCCTTCAGCCGCAATACTCCTCGATTTTCAATTCTCAGTCATCACTCCATTCTCTCTCTCTCTCGTTGCTACATATTTGTATCTTGTATATGGGGCAGTTCTACAAGACGGCGGTTAGACCGGCTATGCTGTACGGGGCAGAATGCTGGCCAATCAACAACTCTCATATCCAAAAGATGAACGTAGCTGAAATGAGGATGTTGCGATGGATGTGCGGGTACACTAGGTTGGATAAGATTAGGAATAAGGATATTCGAGAGAAAGTGGGCATGACCCCTATGGAAGATAAGATGTGTGAAGAAGACTTAGATGGTTTAGGCATGTGAGAAGGAGAAGACTAGGAGCCTCATCACGCCCAACTCTAGTCCTAAATAGGATAAGCGGTCGATGTAAATATAATCCGGTCTAAAAGTGCGGAGTCGAATCCCACAGAGAACTAGGGTTTAGCTACAACTGTTCACTATCACTAAGAAGACAAGTTTGAACAATTCCTAAATTATAAATATTAAGTTTATTTTTTCTAATTAACTAACAAATTGAAGTAGTAGATTAATGTCACGACCCAAAATTCAACTAGTCGTGATGGCACCTAACCCAACCCGCTAGGTAAGCCAGCTTTCAATTATCCAATTTCAATAATAATTTTTCAAGCAATTTAAGTGAATAAAGATCTTAATCTTATACATCCCCCAAGAACTGGTAGTACAAATCATGAGCTTCTAAGAATAGAGTATACAAATCGAAAATGAAATAAATACATAGTCTGTTTGAATAATACATAAACAGAGCTTTAATAAATCTAAGGCTACCCTGAACACAAGGCAGCTACAATAGGAACGCAGGTACATTTTCAAGTCCCGCAACCATCGAGCACAACAACAACAACAACCAACATCTGCACGCAATATGCAGAAGTGTAGTATCAGTACAACCGACCCCATGTACTGAGTAAATAACAAACCTAGTCGTAGGTTGAAAGTAGTGACGAACTTCCACCAAAGTCGGGTCCAAAACTAATAGTCCACAATAATCCATAACAACAATAAGCAAATAATACCAGAAGTAACTAAGAGATAAAATGCTCAGCCAAATCATGATTTCAAAATAATAGTTTTTCCTTTCAAATCCATCAGTGAAAACTCAAATCTTTTGCCGGAGATGCCAAAAATATTAATAGTTTGAAAACAATAAATTTCTCCCCAAAATCATGTCAATAATAAATAAGAGTTTCATTTTCCTTCCGGATAACCCGTGTAAAAACAAATGCATCCCTATGCCCATCTGTCAAAAATGTGGAAAAAATCATGAATGATGTGATACAGTACAACACGAGGAAATACATCTCTATGCATGTATGTCATGTGTGCATGCCAATGCGATGCAACTCAGTGATAAAATCATAAACAGCTCTCGGGCAGAACATCACTCATATACAGCCCCCCGGGCAAACCTCACAGTCACTCGTGCCACTCGGTCATACCTCACAATCACTCTTGCCACTCGGCCATACCTCACAATCACGCATGCCTCCCAGTCACTCAACACTCGGCACTCGCACTCAGTAGGTACCTACGCTCACTGGGAGGTGTGTACAGACTCCGGAGGGGCTCCTTCAGTCCAAGCACAATAATCTGCACGGACAACTCACGTGCTGCACGAACAACTCACGTGCTATAATAATAAAGTATG
>AWOL01S0010376.1:0-12525 GCA_000715115.1 Nicotiana otophora | reverse complement strand
GCTAGAACTCGAATTCAAGAGGATTGAACTTCAAAAGGGTAATGCTTCTACTCCCAAATCATTTATAGCTATGAATTTGTGAGTTTTGAGAGAATAGTAAATGGGTTTGATTAAGAGAACCATATGAACTATAGTAGGCTTTTTGACTGTTGACTTATGATTGTTGTAAACATTTAGGTGATGAGAATTGGTGTTAATTACATCTATTTGGGATTGTAGGATCACTTAGAAGTAGTAGAATGAGAACTTGGTGAAGAAAAGACCAAATATTAAGGGTTGTGAGGCTTTACGCCCAAATGATGTTGGATAGAATTCCTAAGTGATCAAAACATGAGAATTAGTATTAATATTGGTTCATCTTGATATATATTGACGTAGATTATCATTGAAGGAGGAGACGAACATTGTGATACGCTTAAAAGGGCCAGCGTCAAGATATGTGAGGCTAACTCTGTATGTTTGGGAAAGTTAATAATTCTCTCTATAATACGTTTCCTTTACGACGTTGCTAATTGCCTCAGAAATATAGTTAAGCCTAGTTCCATGAATAGTTGTAGAACTTCTATTCTCTAGATTCATAACTCGTTCATGACTTTAATTCTGAACGTTTGTGAGCTCAGTGCGTATTCAATGTAGACTCTGGTTTGATGTACCCAAGTCTAAGTATAGCTTACTCAGCATGTCATAAATAGTTGAAGTTTCAGTGTTCATAATCAGTTCAAGAATACATGTCTCAGTCTAGTACTATTCAGTATTTTAGTATTATGTAACTCGGTGTGATTCAGTATTTCAGTATCATGTATTGTAGTGTGATTTTAATTCCCTGAATGTGAAAACATGTATTTGGGCCTGAGGCCGCAGTTAATGCTTTATGCATCTTTGGGACTTAGGCCGCAGTTTATGCTTATGAATTTTTGGGCCAGAGATAGCAGTTACGTATACGTAGACTTGGGCCTGAGGCTGCAGTTTGTGCTTATATATATTGGGCCTGATGCCGCAGTTTAATATTCAGATAAACAGGATGTTCAACATTTAGAAGAGGGAGTATTCATATCGTTACTTCATTTGTTCAGTTCAGTTATCATTTATCAGTTCAGTAGTCCTCGAACGAGTTTAGAGACATACCTTAGGTGGTGATAAGATGAGTATAATAGATGCACATATCATGCTCGGTCTCCTAAGTTGCCTCCTCGACTGGATGCACCCTCCGCTAGACCATCACTGAAGCAATATTCTTTGACCTCAACTTTCGAACTTGCTTGTCCAAAATGGCCTCCAACTCCTCAACATAGGATAAATCCTTGTCCAACTGGACTGAGTTGAAATCCAACACATGGGACGGATCGTCTTGATACTTCAAAGCATGGAAACATGGAATACTAGATGAACTGCAGTTAGACTATATGGTACTACAAGTCTGTAAGCCATCTCTCCAACCTTTCGAAAAATCAAAAAGGCCCGATATACCTAAGGCTCAGCTTACCCTTCTTCCCGAACCTCATAATACCCTTCATGTGAAAAACTCGGAGCAAGACTCACTCCCCAATCATGAATGCAACATCACGAACCTTCTTATCCACATAACTCTTCTATCTAGACTGGCCTGCACGAAGTCGATCCTGAATCACCTTAACCTTCTCCAAAGCATGCTGAACTAAGTCTGTACCCACTAGCCTCGCCTCGCCCGAATTAAACCAACCCACTGGAGACCGACACCGTGTAGCATACAAAGCCTCATACAGGGCCATCTGAATGCTCGGCTGATAACTGTTGTTGTAGGCAAACTCTGTAAGTGGAAAAAACTTATCCCAATAACCCTCACACTCCATCACATGTACACGGTGCATATCCTCCAATATCTGTCCGTCCGTCTGAGGGTGAAATTTTATGTTTAACTTAAATCGAGTACCCAACTCATGTTTTATGACCCTCCAAAACCGCGATATAAACTACGTACCTTTGTCAGATATGATAGATACCGGCATGCCAAGAATCCTGACGATCTCGCTGATATAAACTCGAGCTAGCTGCTCGAAAGAATAAATAGTCATCACTGGAATGAAATGAGCTGACTTGGTTAATCTATCCTCAATCACCCAAACTGCTTCTGAAGAAATCCACCTGGCCGCCGATGCTCGTACTTCACCTGCTGAAAATTTAGGCACCGAGCTACATACTCTACTATGTCCTTCTTCATTATCCTCCACCAATAATGCTACCTCAAGTCATGATACATCTCCGCGGCACCTGGATGAATAGAGTACCTTGAATTGTGAGCCTCTTGGAGAATCAACTCACGCAAACCATCTATATTGGGCACACATAGCCTGCCTTGCATCCCTAAGGCACCGTCATCCCCAATAGTGACCTCCTTGGCATCACCGTGCTGAACCGTGTTGTTAAGGACAAGCAGATGGGGTCATCATATTGATGCTCCCTGATACGATCATAAAGAGAAGACTGAGAAACCACACAAGCCAAAACTCGACTCTGCTTAGAAACATCCAATCTAACAAACTGGTTAGCCAAAGCCTGAAGATCCAACACAAGTGGCCTCTCTGTTGCTGGTAGATATGCTAAGCTACCCAAACTCTCTATCTTGCGACTCAAGGCATCGGCCACCACATTAGACTTCCCGGGGTGGTATAGAATAGTGATATCATAATCCTTAAGCAGCTCTAACCACCTCTGCTAATGCAAGTTAAGATCCTTTTCTTTGAACAAATGTTGCAGACTCCTATGATCGGTGTAGATCACACAAGGGACGCCGTACAAATAGTGCCTACATGTCATCAAAGCATGAAAAATAGCTTCTAACTCAAGGTCGTGGACATGATAGTTCTTCTCATGCACCTTCAGCTGTTTAGACATGTAGGCAATAACCTTATCATCCTGCATCAACACCACGCCGAGACCAGTACGTGATGCATCACAATATACAGTATAAGACCCCGAACTTGTAGGCAATTCCGATATTGGGGCTGTAGTCAAAGTTGTCTTGAGCTTTTAAAAGCTCTCCTCATACTCCTCTATCCACTTGAACAGAGCACCCTTGTGGGTCAGCCTAATCATAGGTGCTACAATAGATGCGAAACCCTGTAAGGCCCCGTAAAGATTTCGCAAAAGAAATATAATATTTTGTGGTGCCGAATTGGTTTTACGTGGTGATTATTAAAGAAATTCTTCGTGGCTCAGACTCTTTGGGTTGAACAATGCACTGGGGAGTAAAGGAAAAATTTCGGCAGATGAGGGCATTTCTGCGGCCCACTATGCAGTTGCAAAATCACTTTACGAACCGCATAATGGTCGCATAGTGAAGTAGAGGCAAGGCAGATTTGGAGGAAGTCTGCGGTGCATTATGCGACCACAGACCTATTTTGTGGTGCATTATGCAACCACAAAACAGGTATGCGGGCCACATAATCACCGCAGACCCATCCAACGACTTTAGGTTTTTTAGCACAAATTATGCGGCCGATATGCGGTCCGCATATCAATTATGCGATCGCACACCCCTATTCCGGAGCTTCATTTTGGGGTTTTTACAACCCGACCCAACTTCGTTAAATAGGCGATGTATACCATTTTTTGAAGATTAACAAGGAAACCTCACCAGGTCATTATCCTAGAGGTAAGATTCTACACCCTAACCCCTAATTTCGAAATTTATCTAAAGATGGGTAATTAGCAAGACAATTCTTGGGTATGGAAGTTGGTTATTTTGCATGTATGTATTATCAAGGAGTGTAGGATGATTATTGAGCTAAAAATGGTAAAGAATGGGTTGTGGGATGACTGTTGAATTGTATTTGTTGTTGATGATGATGATGATGTTTGAAATTGAAATGGTGAGCATGAAACACTAATACGGCCAACGTGCCAAGTATGATTTTATAATTGTGGCCACTAGTTCCAATGAAATGAAAAGATGTGAAAGCAGTATGAAATGCGATGATTGATATAAAAAGATTGATGTCTCAAATAAGACAGCCTAGCCGATCAAGTCATGATCGGACACCATGCCGCACACATGGTGGTGATTGTGCTAGAAATTATAATTGAAATTGTGTTTTTGGTCGACGTCTCTAATGAGATAGCCTAGACGATCCGGTCATGATCAGACTCCATGTTAAAGGTACGGTGGTATTGATATTTAGAGTGATTGTGCTTGATATCTCTACTGAGATATCCTAGCTGATCGGGTCGTGATCGGACTCTATGCTAAGAGTATGGTGGTATTGGTATTGTGAATATTCATATTGTAAATATTGGTATTGTGAATAATGGTATTGTGAACGATGGTATATCGGTACTAAGAATCTCCAACCTGAAGATATGGAAGTTTACGTGAACCCTTATGTGATTCCTAACTTGATGTTTTGGTATTGTTTGAGGCTTCCATTGATTTTATGATTTTCCCTCCTTGTAATATTATTCATTCTATTGAGGGGGTGTTTAGTTATACATATTAGTGTTATTCGACGGTACTAACGTCCCTTTTGCTGGGGCGTTGCATATTTAATGGATACAGGTGGTTCCACAGCAGGAGACATTGATCAGTGACAGCGGTACACCCTCTTCCCAGCCGACTTGGTGAGCCCCCACTTCATTCCATAATCATGTATCTTTTATTCCTTATGTATTGTGTTTCAGGTATAACCGGAGCCTTGTTGTCGGCATTATCATAGTACTCTTATTTTTCTATAGAGGTGCCGTAGACATAGTGGGGGTTATATATTGGTGTTGGGGAAGTCAAACTCGTTATGTTGTGTTTGAATTACTATTCTCACTTCAGACTATGAAAAATGTGTGTGAAATTAAGACTTTAAAATGAAGTAACTTATGGTAAGAAATTTGTAATGCTGGCATGATTACATTATTGTTTAATTAACGAAAATATGTATTATCTTTATTTATGGATGAGTTTTGGGAAAAAAGAAATCTACCAGGCTTGCTCGGCCGAGTTTACTCGGTTGAGCGCCGGTCACGCTCCACGAGTTTTGGGCGGGACAAACCCTCTACAAATCGGTGGTAATATCCTGCGACACCAAGAAAATTCCGAATCTCCATAGCTGAGGACGGCCTGGGCCAACTCTCTATTGCTTCAACCTTCTTCGGGTTCCAACTTGATCCCTTCACTCAACACTACACGACCCAAACATGCCACTAAATCTAACTAGAACTCACACTTCAAAAGCTTTGCATACAACTTCTTTTCTCTCAAGGTCTGGAGCACAGTCCATAGGTGCTGCTCATGATCCTCCTGACTCTGGGAGTACATCAGAATGTCGTCAATAAACACAATGACGAATGAGTCAAGATAGGGCAGGAATACATTGTGCATCAAGTGCATGAATGTTGCTGGGGCATTGGTTATCCCAAATGACATCACAAGAAACTCGTAGTAATAAGACCGAGTCCTAAAAGTAGTCTTCAGCATATCTAGCTCTCAAATCGTAAACTGATGATAGGCTGAACGCAAATCGATCTTGGAAAACCCCCTGACACCCTGTAACTGATCAAATAGGCCATCAATACGAGGTAATGGATACCTGTTGTTCACTGTAACTTTGTTCAACTCACATTAACCAATGCATATGCGCACAGAACCATGTTGTTTCTTCACAAATAGGACTGGAGCACCATAAGGCGACACACTGTGCCAAATAAAGCCCTTATCAAGAAACTTCTTTAACTGCTCCTTTACCGGTTTCAACTTTGGTGGGGCCATATGATATGGAGGAATAGAGATGGGCAGGGTGCCTGGTAACAAATCAATACCAAAGTCGATATCCCTATCGGGAGACATGCCCAAAAGATCCATTAGAAACACATCTGGATAATCCCTCACTACCGTAACTGACTCAACGGTTGGGGTATCAATACTGGCATCTCACACATAAGCTAAATATGTGTCACACCCCTTCCCAACCATTCACTGAGCCTTTAGAAGTGAAATAACTCTTCTAGGGGTATAATCTAAGGTACCTCTCCACTCTAACCGTGGCAATCCTGGAATGGCCAGCGTCACGATCTTGGCGTGACAATCAAGAATAGTATAGCAGGGCGACAATCAGTACATGCCCAAAATAATATCAAAGTATACCATACTGAGCACTAATAAATCGGCTCCGATCTCAAAACCAGTAAGAACAACAAAACATGACTAATACACACAGTCAACAATAATAGAATCTCCCATAGGTGTAGACACATAGACATGAGAACTCAAAGAATCACGGGATACACCCAAATACGGAGAAAAATAAGATGACACATAGGAATAAATGGATCCTGGATCCAATAAGACTGATGCATCTCTATGACAGAGGAGAAAAATACATGTAATGACAAAGTCAGATGCAACTGCCTTTGTACGAGTAGGAAGAGCATAATATCTGGCCTGGCCTCCCCTTCTAGGGCGACCTCTACCTGCCCGACCTCCACCTTGAGCTGGCTGAGTAGATGGAGTGGTAGTTGGTATTGTACCCATAGCCTGAGAACCCGGTGAAGCACGTGGTGCCTGAGTAGCCTGTGGAAGTGCACCACTCCTATGTCTGGGGCAATCCCTCACCATACGACGAGTGTCACCATACCCAAAACAAGCTCTTAGAGGACGTGGCTGTTGTGGCTGGCTCGAGCCTGATCGGCTAGATTGACCGCTGAAAGCACACTGTATAGGGGTGCGCTAGACACTGGTGGTACATAATAAGGAATCTGGGGCCTAGGAGTGGCCGGAATACCACTGGCGGCAGGAAGTGCTGAATGAACAGGGCAACTCACATAGCCCCTACCATGACGAGCTGGAGCTGGGGCACGAGTACCACTATAAGGGCCAGACTCTCTAGACCTCTTGGCCTCTCTCCTCTCTCTCCCGAGTCAGCATACCCTCCAATCTCCTCATAATCCCCACTACCTGCTGATCTGTAATATTTATCTCCAACTCTCGAGCCATGCTAAATCTGATACTGAGGTTGAGCCCCTCGATGAACTGAAAGACCAGCACTTGAACAGTAGCAACCAAGGATGGTGCATGCCTATCCAAATCACTAAACCGAACCGCATACTCAGAAACGGTTATAGAACCATAATGCAACTTCTCAAACTCTGCACGCCGTGCATCTTTGAGACTCTGGGGAACATACTCCCTTAAGAACATATTCGAGAACTGAGTCCAGGTGACTGAAGCTACCTTGGCCGTACTACCCAACTCATAAGCTCACCACCACTGATAGGCCGCTCCCCTAAGCTGGAACGCTATAAAAGCAACCCCACTAGTCTATGCAATACCCATGGTACGGAGGATATGTGGCACTCCACCAAAAATCCTTGGGCATCCTCTGACACCAAGCAACTGAAGGAAAGAGGGTGTTACTTCTTATACCTCCCGAGCCTGACTTGATCCCCCTCTGAAACTGCTGCCCACACCTTGGGCTGAATTGGGGCTACCGGCTGCACTAGTATGACCTCTGGAACCTGGTCGACCTGAACCCGATGCTCTGGGTAAGGGGTAAGAGTCTGTGGGCCTCCCCCAGCCAGAGATGTGGTAGGAGCGAGTGGCATCAACCCTGCCTGAGCTAAAGTGCCGAACATGGTCAGAAACTGTGCAAGGGTATCCTGAAGAACTGGAGCAGTAACAAGCATCTTAGGTGCCTACGCTCCAACTAGAGCTACTAGTGTCTCCTCTCTAGAAGCTCGTGTGAGTCCTCTGGCTGCACCACGTGGACGTCCTCAGCCTCTACCCCGGCCCCGACCTCTCGCGGCTCTAGTAGGGGAACAGATGTTTGGTCATATGATCCGGATGTACATGTCCTCACCATCTGTGAGAGAATAGAAAGATAGAAGTTTAGAATCCTGAAGTCAACAATTTCGCACGACAAGGAATCAATGAAGTGAAATTTTCCTAACAGTTCCATAGACTCTCGAAGATAAGTACAGACGTCAATGTACCGATCCATGAGACTCTACTAAACCTGCTTGTGACTCATAACACATATGAACTTGGGCTCTGATACCAACTTGTCACGACCCGAATTTCCCCTCCGTAAGATGTCGTGATGGCACCTAGCCTCTAACACTAGGTAAGCCTAACAATTTTAGAAATACTGAAAATATTAATTGAATAACGACTAAACTTCAAAAGATATATATACCTGAAATCTGCCGCTCAGCATGTAAAGGCAAAAGTTCAACTTAGAGAATTATCAGTGCCAAAACACGGTAGTCACATGCCACAAGCTCTAAGGAATGTACTAGATGTCTCTATACATCAATATCTAAGAAAAATAGAAAGAACAACATAAAAGGTTGGGGGAGGGGGACTCTGAGGTCTGTGAATGCTGGCAGACATACCTTGAAGTCTCCAAGCAACAATACGCACTCTACGGATATCGGGACTAGTAGGATGTACCTGGATCTGCACAAAAAGATGTGCAGAAATGTAGTATCAGTACACTACAACAATACCCAGTAAGTACCAGGCCTAACCTCGGTGCAGTAGTGAGGAGGTCGGTCAGGGCCCTACTGGAATAAAAGGAAAACATGCAGAAGATATAGTAATATAATGGGAAGACTAAGAGTTTAATAAAGAGAAATTGCATAAAGGTAACAACACAACACATAGGGGTAAACAACAGGGGTGCTCCCGAGGTACCCCCTCGTAGTCCCAAAAGTAACTATGCAGCAGGGGAGCTCCTCAAGTACTTCCTCATAGTCCCAAAAGTAAATATGCAATGGGGGAGCTCCCCAGGTACCGCCTCGTAGTCCCAAAAGTAAATATGCAACAGGAGAGATCCCGAGGTACAGCCTCATAGTCCCAAAAGTAAATACATAACTCTTAACCTATGGAACAACGAATTCACATTAAGGAATCCTACAGTTTAAGACTAAATACAAAATCAAGGAAACAGGAATTCGACTAAGCATGTTGCACAAATTTTAAATAAATATTTAGACACGTAGACATGCGATATTAGGAAAAACATGATAACTACGCATGCTGGAATAACTCATTCAGATATAGACAGGATACTACTTAGCAAAGACCGAATTTTCAATATTTAGCTCGTATTCACAATCGTCACCTCGCGTACATGACATTCACATATCACAAATTGTTACAACACTACCAAATCCTAAGGGGATTTCCCCCACACACGGTTGGACAAGTCACTTACCTCAAGCCAAGCTCAATCAGTCAATAAGAATGCCTTTTCCTTGACTTTTCGACTCTGAATGGCCCAAATCTAGCCAAAAGCAATTTCATACCATGAATATAACTATAAGAAACTAATCCAATTTATGAAATCAAGACTTCGACAAGAAATTAGAAAATTGCCCCAAAAGGTCGACCTAGACCCGCGTTTCGGAATTGGGTAAAAGTCACAAAATTCGAACACCCGTTCAACCATGAGTTCACCAATACTAAACTTTCTCAAATTCGATACAAAAATCACAATCAAAACCTCAAAACTCGGCCTAAGGATTTCTCCACCTTTTTCACAAATTTCTCTAACCAAAACCGTAATTATATGAAGAATAAATGATATCTTAGTGGAAATTAATTAAAAACAAGTTAAGAATACTTACCCAAATGTTTCCTTTGAAACATCCTCGAAATGTCACCTCAATCCGAGCTCTCTAAGTTCAAAAATGGAGAATGAACTTAAACCCTCGGAATTGGCTTTTCTCTGCCAAGCAAAGTTGCACCTGCGAACCAACATCCGTTTCTACGGTTCCGAACCAGCAGAATTTCCATTGCAGCTGTAGTTCTCACTTAGCCAAGGCACGCCCGCTTCTGCAGACCCAAATACGCATCTGTGTTTTTGCTTCTGCGGCCAACGAGCGCTTATGTGCACGCGCTCTTGCGGACCATGTCCACTTCTGCGATCAACAAGCCTCCGTGGACTTTTCGCTTCTGCGATCAACAAGCCTCCGAGGACTTTCCGCTTCTACGCTCATTTTCTCGCTTCTGCGGTGCCGCATCTGCGGCCCAAAATGCGCAGGTGCAATTGCACTAGACACATCAATTCTTCAGTTATGCACCAAGTCCAATTTTGTTCCGGATTCAAGTCTGAATAACTCCCGGGGCCCCCGGGAACCGGTTCGAATACACCAACAAGTCCTAAAACATCAAATGTGCCTAGTTGAGCCCTCAAATCACATCACACAATATCGCAAACATGAATCGCACCTCAATTCAAGCCTATTGAAATTAAGAAATTCCAACTTCTACAAACGACGCTGAAACCTATCAAATCACATCCGATTAATCCCAAAATTTGCACACAAGTCAAATTTGTCATTACATATCTACTCGAACTTTTGGAATCTGAATACGACCCCGATGTCAAAAAGTCAACTCCAGGACAAACTTTCCAGAAATCCTCAAATTTCCAACTTTAGCCAACTAACACCAAAATGACCTACGGACCTCCAAATCAATATTCGGACGCGCTCATAAGACCAAATTCACAATACGTAGCTATTGGAATAGAAGAAACTCCATTTCAGAGTCATTTTCACACAAGTCAAACTACGGTAACCTCTTACAACTCAAACTTCACACTTAGAGACTATGTGTCCCATTCCACTTTAACACTCTCTCGAACCCAACATTGTGCACCCCAACAAGTCATGTGAGCATAATATGAAGTAGAGGGGACAATAAATAGTGGATCGGGGATCGTACACTCAAAACAACCGGTCACGTCATTACATTAAATAGATAAAGATCACTTACCAAATTGTTATAAGTGAAAATGCCTCCTAACATCGCCTCTTATCGAGTCTAGGGTTCTAATAAATGATAAACAAAGATAAGTCCCGATTTCTTCAGCTACAGAAGGCACTCAGATGTGAAATAGGTATCGAAAAAGCAAACCATGATATCCCACTCAGATGTCACAATTGCAACTAAAGTTTCGCAATTGCGATGGTAGCCTACTTCGCAAAAGCGACACAATGTTCACAAATACGACATAACCCAACTCTATATTGTCTTCTCAAATGTGATATGGGCGTCGTATCTACGATATATGGACCTCCCCTGCCCTCTTTGCAATTGCGACAACTACAGCACCAGCAAATTGTAACCAACTCAATCCAATCTAAAACATATCTGAAACTCACCCGAGCCCTCAGGGCCCTACACCAAATATTCATACAAGTCTAAAAACCTCCTACAAAGTCGCTCTCACCATCAAAACACCGCTATAGCATCCAAAACCATGAATCGGACATCAAAACGCATGAAATTGCACCATGAACACAAGAATCATTAGAATCACAGCCAAGCATCTGATTCCTATCAAACCAACTCGAATGACACCGAATTTTGCACACAAATTCCAAATGATAAAACAAACCTATTCCAAGTCCCAAAACGAAAATCCAAACCCGATTGGTATAAAGTCAACCTAAAATAAAACTTAAGAAATTTCAAAACCTTAAATTTGCCTACATTCGACAAAACAAGCCAAACTAGGCTAGGAACATTCAAATTCAATTTAGGGCACACGCCTAAGTACAAAATAAATATACGAACCTATTGGAACAATCAAAACAACCCTCTGGGGTGGTTTTCACAAAAGTCAAATCTCGATCAATATTTCTAACTTAAGATTCTAGACTAAGAACCAAAGGGGCCAAATCAACTCAAAACTTTCCCGAAACAAAACCAACCATCCCTACAAATTATAAATCAACAAATACACACGGGTGAAGCATCAAAAGGGGAAACAGGTCTAAAATAGATAAAACGACTGGTCGGGTCATTGCAGGTTCACTGTTGGCTTGCCTAACGGCAATGTTGGGTGCTATCGCGGTTCAAAGTGGGATTTGGGTCATGGCAGTGATTGTATGTTATTAAGTGGGGCATTTGAGCCAGTAATAATCTATGAAATTATTACATGACATGCATATTTGACATATAGGCATAGAGATGCATTTTCTTCATGATAGACGGTAATAGGATATTTGATGACTTGGAATATATGTTGACATGTAGGCATAGAGATGTATTTACCACATGCTAACTTGTAACTGAAAAGGCATATCTATAGTTAAAAGTATGGGAGAATCATAGTTCTTGATAAACTCATATTTCTGTGATTCCATGAATGATTTGGACTTAAGCTGTTATACTTGTAAAGCATGTCAACATTTCCCATATTTGTGATCGAGGTAAATACGGAACCATTTGAGTTAATTACTATTATTTGCATTATCATATCCTTAATTCTTGCACCCTATTTTTCACGAGTCAAAACAAGGTTCAACTTGTGATTTCTCTGTTGATGATAAAAATGAGTCGCCACCAATTTCAAGGCATACTAGGGTGTCTATTAATTACTAAGGTCATTTCTTTATTAGCCTGCTAACCGGTGAGACTTTGGGTAAGGGTTATTGTTTTTCTAAGGGGAAGGTGTTAGGCACTCCTTATAATCTACCTGAGGTAGCTCTGTAGGACTTAGACTAGATTTAAAGGATTAGTTATCTATATTCTGCTTAACTAGTGTTTGGGGG
>AWOL01S0010375.1:52982-72588 GCA_000715115.1 Nicotiana otophora | reverse complement strand
TCAACCGAGTACCAACATAACGTATCTTTCTTATTACATCATCATATACACGTGACATACGGGTCTAGTATGCCAACATGATCATTTATAAATTCTAAATATAGGCTGGCAAGTCCATACAAGTATTCGTATACATGATATCTGTCTACAAGCCTCTAAGAGTATATACTTATAACAAATATCGGGGCAGAGCCCCGCTATACTAAATAATACGCGTCTAAATCATACTGACCAAACAAGCAACTCCGGAGGAAATGTAGCGCACCAACATCTTTCGCTGATCTGATGGCCTACTTGGAGGACTCTCGACCTATCTATCGGAACCTGCGGGCATGAAATGCAGCGTCCCCAGACAAAAGGGACGACAATGCGAATAATGTACTGAGTATGTAAGGCACATAAATAAGTACATAACAGACATGGAGGAAATATAGAGTAAATGACTCAACCTGTAAGTCTGGATAACTCTGTAAATCATGAAATAATTATAGTGTCATGCATATGCGTATGAATGTCATGTCGTGCATAGGTACATGTTTCATAACATCATCAGGCCTCCGAGGGCATCCCATCATAGCATCTCGGCCACTGTGGGCAAAATCATCAACGTATACCAGCTGATCAGGTGGTGGTGCGTATATAATATCGTAACTTTTTCCCATATCCCATATACATATAATATACGCGTATATAACGCCTTCTAGTCATGGGTCAATGTACATGTATAAATGCATGAAATGCATATGAAATACGTTAATAAGATTTCTTGAATATCATAAAATTCATATGCCTTTCGGACAAACTTTATCAAATACGTATTTTTCTGAGACCCATGAACATAGGATATAATAATAATTCACATGGAAAATCAAGAATATAGACACCCTTAGTATTTCTATGAATAGAGACATTTATGAAAGTTGCGTATTTTGCTCGTTTCGTTTGTATCGTACAGATCGTGCCAAAAAGAAAGAAGGGATAGCCTTAACATACCTGGAGAAGGGAAAAATCCGTATGATATTCTTGGAAAAGGTTGCACCGTACTCCTTTAGAACCGCAAAATTTTACGTTGCTACGGTTCTAACAATTCTCGTTGGAATTGTTTGGTTGCAAGAAGTTTGGTTGAATTCTTGTAAGAATTGCTTGAAGATGCTATGAAATCTCCCGTTTTGAATGGAATATTGAAGCAACTACGTTGCTAAGATGAAAAGCAACTTTGGTTGAATTCTTATTAAAGATTCGCTTCTAAACATATGCACTTCCCGTTTCCATTTAATGATTGAAGGGAGGTTATTTCTTTGTCAAATTGAGTGGGCCCCACTTTTTGGATTAACTGGCCAAACAATTCTCAAATCTTTCCACCTAACTTCCACGACTTGCTTAGTCATTATTTAATCCTTACTTGTTGCCACGTTTTTGCCTCTTAGACTTATCCAATCCAAGATCCTAATTAAGTATTCACTAATTATTAATCTCCTACTAAAATCAAATTAAATAAAATACTACTCACGTTTACTACACTTTATATACCTTACTATCATAGCCGTATGGTACCTTGTATGGCACTAGTCCATAAATATCAGGTATTTTAGCTCAGGCCGTATTTTATCCCAATATATCAAACTTCGTCGAACTTTATTTTCTTCGATTTTCTTACCCTCTCACCTTCACGAATTTACTCATAACTTATTTGAAATAGCATAATATTTGTAACCTCAAAATAATCTCATTCCCGAGCTTGCGTCGATAAACTGACGACGCAACTTTAACGTCTGAAAATGCGGGATGTAACATCTCATTTCCGAGCTTTCATCAATTTATTTCTAGCGTACTTCCACGTACGTAAACATGGGGTGTAACATTAAGAATCTTAAAGTGCGGACAGTTCCACAACATATATGTTGTTCACTCTTTTTCGCTGCAAAACTATCTTGTCAGTGGTAAGATTAATCACAAACCATTTTGTAGAGGTGAATGCTACCATATTACCTCTATCACACAATTGTGATACACTTATTAGACTGTACTTTAGTCCATCTATAAAGTAGACATTCTCTATAGAGTGAGAATCAGTCTTACCTATCTTTCCAACCCCAATGATCTCACCTTTCTTCCCATTTACAAAGGAGACATTACTTCCTTTAAGGTCCTCAAGTGAAAGAAATGTGTTCTTGATTCTTGTCATATGCTTTGAGTAGCCACTATCCATGTACTATATTTGACTGCTCCCCTTCACTTGGATATGCAAAAGAAAATCAGGGGTTAGTCATAGGAACCCAAACTAGTTTGGGTCCCTTTCTATAGGCAAAAAGGTGAATCAAATTATTTTTAACCCAACTTGACAACCTATTTTTCCCTTGAACAAAATCTTTATTCTTTTGACTTGCCTTTTCTTTTGTAATGCATTCACTTTTATAGTGACAAGTGTTACCACAGTGTGTGCAAATCTTTTTCTCTAGAAGTGTAAGATACTTGCTTTTGGGATCCCACTTAGGTGTAGGGTTCCCAAAGCCAAGTACTCTTCTGTTGCTAATATGGTGTTCTTGTATCCATGAAAGTGCATCAGAGAACCTGTTCCATTTACAAGTTCTGGCTATCTCATGCTTGACCTTGCTTAGATCCTCCTTTAGAATTCTTACCTGTTCATCTCTCTTGTACAATTCATCTTTCATTTTTCTTGCATTTTCTTCTAAGGTGAGTTATGTGTGATCAGCTGTCTTTTTGCTTATTCCTAGTTTCAATTTTAGATTTTTAGATCTAAGCTCAAAGACAGTTGTGTCAAGTGCATGAACCTGGTTCTTCAACATAGTATTTTCACTTACAGTTTCACTAGCCCTAAGTTTCAGGTTTTTGCGCTTAGCCTTCAAAATCACACATTATTTAGACATTTGTTCCTTATCATTATTTATATCCTCAGATTCATCAATTAGCTCTAGTAGAACTCAAACAACCTTTCTATAGACAAAAATTTAATCTTGTCTTTGAGATGAAAGACACTTAGCTCAATTTCTTCATCAGATTCTCTAATGGCCATAAGTGCTCGTTCATCCTCCTCCTCATCATCTGAGATTTCATATGAGCTTTCTCCCCAAGTAGCGACCATATCCTTGGTTGATCCTTTGTTGTTGCTTTCTTGGGTTGAACATGTTCCTTCGTTCAGCTCTTTCCTTCTTCCATTCAATTTCCCACAAAGGACAGTTTTTGATGTGATGACTAGGCTTTCCACACTTGTAGCAACCATCATTGGTTTTTTTCTCAGGAGCTTTTGCCTTGTTGTAGCTTCCACTTTTTGAAGAACCCTTTCCTCTCCTCAGGTACTTCTTGAAGTTTTTTTTGATCATAGCCATTTTATCATCTTCCAGATCAGAACCTTCAGTGATTCTGAGTGCCAAACGCCTTTCCTTCTTAAGTACATCCATCTTTATGGTCTGTCTCCTAAGTTCATAGTCAGTGAGATTTCCAATCAATTCATCTAGTGGGAGAGTGGCAATGTTCTTTTACTGCTGGATGGCAGTGATCTTGCTTTCCCAAGTGATTGGCAAGACCCTAGTAAGTATCTTCTCAACCCTCTCTTCTTCAGGAATAATCCTTCCAAGAGATTTTAGTTCATTTGTCAGTGTAGTGAACCTTGTGTATATCTCTTGAATGGTTTCCCCATCTTTCATAGCAAAGTTCTCATATTGAGAGCACAGCAGAGTTCCTCTAGATCTCTTCACTTGAGTAGCTCCTTCATGAGCCACCTGTAGTATGTCCCAAATTTGCCTAACAGTGGCACAACTTTTGATTTCACTGTACTCATCTGGACCAAGTCCACAAACAAGTTATTTCTTGGCTTTAGCATTCTTCTCTTACTTTTTCAAATCTTCAGCAGTGCAATCTTCTATTGTCTTTGGCGCATCTACTCCTTCAGTATTTTTCTTTAATGTAGCCAATAGACCATCAGTGACAATATCCTNAGCCTTTCTTTAGACAAATATTTAATCTTGTCTTTGAGATGAATTACACTTACCTTAGATTCCTCATCAGATTCTCCAATGGACATAAGTGCTTGTTCATGTTCATCATCTAAGCTTTCATCTGAGCTTTCTCCCCAAGCAGCAACCATAGCCTTTGTTGATCCTTTGTTCTTCTTGGGTTGAACTTGTTCCTTCTTCCTGTTTCTTCATTGAACTCTTTCCTTCTTCCATTCAATTTCCCATTAAGGGCGGTTCTTGATGTGGTGATTAGTCTTACCACACTTGTAGCATCCCTCATTGGTTTGCCTTTCAGGAGCCTTTGGTTTGCTGTAGCTTCCACTTCTTGAAGGACCATTTCCTATGTTTATGTACTTTTTAAAGTCCTTTGTGATCATAGCCATTTCATCATCTTCTAGATCAGAACCTTCAGTGATTCTGAGTGCCAAACTCCTTTCCTTCTTGGGTACATCTATCTTCATGGTTTGCCTTCTAAGTTCATAAGCAGTGAGATTTCCAATTAGCTCATCCAACCAAAGAGTGGCAATGCTCTTTGATTCCTGAATGGCAGTGATTTTGCTCTTCCAAGTAACTGGCAGAACCCTTTTCAAAATCTTCTCAACTCTGTCTTCTTCAAAAATAATCCTTCCAAGAGACTTAAGTTTATTTTTCAATGTGGTGAACCTTTTATACATCTCTTGGATGGTTTCCCCTTCCTTCATGGTGAAATTCTCATATTGAGAATATAGTAGTGTCCCAGATTTCCTTAGCAGTGGTACAACTTTGGGTTCTACTGTACTCATCTAGACCGAGTCTACAAACAAGCCATTTCCTGGTTTTAGCATTCTTCTCCCATTTCCTCAAGTCGTCAGTAGTACAATCAGCTCTTGTTTTTGGCACCTCTTATCATTCGGCATTTATCTTCATGGTAGCTAGTGGACCATCTGTGACAATGTCTCATAGCTCATAGTCTTCTCCTATGATGTGATCTCTCATCCTGTTTTTCCACCAAGAGTAATACTGGTCGTTGAAGAGTGGTGGCCTAGCAGTGGATTGTCCTTCCCAGTTTCCAGGTGGTGCACTCATCTTGATCTTCTTCTAAGGTGTTAGCCTCTTCAATGATAACCTGCTATGATACCAATTGATGTTTTAACTCCAATACCACACAAGAGGGGGGTGATTTGTGTGG
This sequence comes from Nicotiana otophora, assembly GCA_000715115.1. NCBI lineage: Eukaryota > Viridiplantae > Streptophyta > Magnoliopsida > Solanales > Solanaceae > Nicotiana > Nicotiana otophora. Next base: position 67,446 of record AWOL01S0010375.1, on the reverse strand, counting down.
TATCCAATTTTTTGCATCCACAGATTATAGAAGGACCTAGTTCTTCTATGTGTTCCTTATACTACTGTTGCGGAATAATAAATGCGGAAAGTAAAGAACACAAGTATTTTTACGTGAAAAATATCTGGCTTAAAAGGTGAAAAAACTATGACCTACTACCCAGTAGGATTGTTTCCAACACTTCACTAAATCACTAAGCCANGGTGATTTGTGTGGTGTCCCATTTTTCGCGTGCACAGATTATAGAAGGACCTAGTTCTTCTATGTGTTCCTTATACTACTGTTGCAGAATAATAAATGCGGAAAGTAAAGAACACAAGTATTTTTACGTGAAAAGTATCTGGCTTAAAAGGTGAAAAAACTATGACCTACTACCCAGTATAATTGTTTCCAACACTTCACTAAATCACTAAGCCAAAAATAACATTTACAAAACTCTTTGTAAACCTAAGGACTACCTCTAACCCTTTGTGGCAACCAACCTCTAGCTGTTGTGACAACTTCAAGTTAACTCTAACTTGAATACAATACTCAGAGTACCTAGTACAATTACTTCTAGATAAAGCTGAAAGGTATAATGCAAAAGCCATACTACAATGAAACTAGAATAAAAGGCAGACACTTAGAACTGGTTCTTCTATTTGGTTCATGTAGCTTCAGGTTCGCACACTTGAATCACACAGGATGCCTTGCTATTTTGCTCTCAACTCACGTTTAACTTCAGCGTTTGTGCGTACCTGTAAAATGAGAACATAATGCAATATATAGAGTTAGTAGAATAGGAAATAACTAGAGTTCTAATGCTATACTCTTTCATGGTGGAAGAATTATAGTTATCTTCAACTTTTAACTTGTCCCTTATCTAGGATAGAGTTCTCTTCGAGTAAGGAGTCCTTCTCCTTATCACTTATGCAATCTTTTCATTCAGGAGATATCAGATATAACTACTTAAGCTTATCTACTTCACGTGCATGCCTTGTGCTCGAATCTGCTCGTGTCTGTGTACATTGTGTATAAACCTAGTTCATGCTTGAGTTCCTTTGTCGATCATCAAAACAAACTTATTTAGGCCAACACTTAGAATCTGAACTAGATTCAAATCCAACCCTCTGATTCCAAAATCATGTGTTTATTATTAAGGGGGTGCTTGAAAGTGCTATTTTCAGTACATTTTACAACTTTTTTTAGAAAAAAAAGTTTGACGTTGTTTGTTTGTTTGTTTTGCTTTTAGAACAATAGTTTATAGAATAGTTTCTTGCCCTTTCCAAATTGCATTTATGCCCTTCAAAAAAGATTCTATGGTAGTGAAGAATGTTTTTTATATATAATTTTTTTATGACAAATAACTATCATGATACTATAACATGATGGAGTATTATTTTTCAGGAAGAAAGTTTCAAAAAATATTTTCAGAACCCTTTGAAAAGGTCAAGATTGGTGGAGTAACTTTGCCGCAAAAATACAGTTAAATTAAGCAATTTCTTTCACATCCAGTTGGCAAAACAAGACGTGAATAGCTAAAAAGGACAAAAACGTATTAAATTAATTAAAACGTTGACAGAGACCGACAATAACCAGTTAACCTTATTAAACTCACCCACTGATGAGTCGCCGCGTGTAACTGCACCAAAACAACCTCCACCTGCCAATGCAACGCGTTTTCATTATCCTGACGTTTCAGAGCCGTATTGGCTAAATTCTCACGCATTTCGACGTGCTTTTGTAACTTTGACAAGGAGAGATGAATTTGAACATTGTAGGAATAATTTACTACGTTATTATCGTAAAAATAGCACGGACTAGTCAGTATTTGTATTGATAATTGAAAAATAATCAATATTTTTAAAGTCATTAAAAAATAATTATTATTTTGCTGCAACACGTACCAGTCCAGCATAATATACTGGAGACTGATGCAGTTATATATGAACCTCCAGCATATTATGTTGGAATTCCAACACGCGAAAATTTCCAGAATAATATACTAGAGATTGGAGCACATGTGTATGAACTTCCAGCATATTATGATGGACCAGTATATTATACTGGAACTCCAAAATATTTCCAGTATAATATACTGAAAATCCAGTATAATATGCTGGAACTTCAGTATAATATGCTGGAATTCAGTATATTATAGTAGAACTCCAGTATATTATACTGGAACTCCAGTATATTATGCTGAAATATTTTCCGAATTTTGAACAGTGTTTTCGTTCAGATTTATCTTTACATTAAAAGTGACTAAATTTCAATTACTTTTGAAACTGTAGCTATTTTTCAATTATCACTTGTAAATCTGGCTATTTTTGAATTTCTCCCATTATTATCTTATTTTTTTAAAATGTAGATCTAGTACCATGAAAATTTTACCCTCTTATTGAGTAGAGGTGTTAAGGTAAAATGGAAAAATCAAATCAAACCGAAGATCAACTCAAGCTAAAGAAGAAAATTGATTTTGTTTTGATTTTTAATTTTAAAAATCAATAAATTTTGATTTGATTTTGGTTTTAAGTAAAAAATAATTGAAAAAAATAAACTAAATTGACTATATAAATACATATTAAAAAATTATAATTACACATATATATGTATATTTTAGTGTAAATCTTAAATATTTTTACGGTACATATATTAATTTTTTGTACAATTGATTTGTAATTTAGTCCTTTGTCTTTATAGTAATTTAGATATTTGCTCTTACTTTCTAGTTGGATTTGTAGTCTTTGTTTGATAAGTTCAAGAATATATTTCATATTAAAAATAACTTATGTTTAATTGGATCCATAAATTATTCATTAGTTTTTAATTCAAAATTCTCATCAATATATCTTGATAAGTTTCTTAAAGAGTAATTGGCTTGGTAGTATTATGCTAGCATATAGTCGGTTGAATATGTGTTTGACAATGTATTTAACATACTTAGGAAAATTTAACAAAAAATTCAAACATCGAAAATCGATGAAAACGACTCAATTAGTTTGATTTGGTTCATATATTTAATAAAATGACTTAATTGGTTTGATTTTTTAGGAGAAAACCGACCCAACCGAATCATAAAACACTCCAAATGTCGAGGATAATATATTTTTAATAAAATACTCTATGTCTCTCAAATGATTGTCTTTTTAGTTCATTTTATCAAATTAACCATATCGTTTAAATGGATCACATCATATTATACTTTTATAAAAAAAACTATAAAAGAGATAACAAAAATGCCATCCTTTAGGTCTAAAGTGGTACTTCCACCTACACATTTTTCGCGAAAATATTCAATTGGATAATGATGTTTAAGAATTTAAATTTATATATAAGCCAAGTATCTTCAAAATACAAAAACTATCATTTAAAATGAGTAGTAATATGAGTTTTACGTATCTTTTCATTTTATGTTTTTAAAAAAAAGTCCAACAATGTATGTCATTAATAATCGAAGCTCTTTTTAGATTATAATTTGAACATGTTGTGAGTAAGATTTCTAAAATTTAAATCTTTCAAAGTTGATTATATTTTTCAAATCTGAATTTAAAAGAGGGATAACTCGTATAAAAAGGTTTTGAAAAGTAAAAAGAAATACACCTCCAATACAACTTGAAATAAAGGGAATATTATTTCCTCATAGGTGGGGGCATGGTACAAATGAATTAAAAAAAATAGATTCGGGTAGCCATAGCGTAGAAAATGAATTTAAAAATAAAACTAGAAAAGAAAAAAGAAAAAAGAAAAAGAAAATTAGAAAACTAAATGGAGAGAGAGAGGAGAGAGGGGCACATAGCCAGGTCTTTAAATACACAAACCATCTTCACCATTTCTTCAGAGTGAAAAAAATCAGTGAGGCTACCTACAATACTTGTGTGTGTATTTGATTTTCTTATTTTCTTCTTCCCCCTCTGTAACATCCCGCTTCTTGAGATCCCTTTCTGTCCTCGTCTGTGTCTTTCAAAAGTGATTTTCAAACTAAAGGGTGTGTTTTTCTTGACATATTTTTGATAGAATCAAACCCCCCCTTTTGGGTGTTTTGTTTTGAAAGCCAGGTGATTCAGAACAGAGATCCCAGGTTCTCTTTTTATTGCTATAAATTTTTTAATTAGTTTCCAAGATTTTTCTTTGTTCGAAACAACCAGAAGGGTCTGTTTTTGTATCCCTTAAGGTTGGTTTTTGGTTCTTGATTTTTCATTTCAACTTTGTAGAAAAGCTTGTAACTTTTTTCTTAATCTCTACCTGTTCTGTAGTTTTGATATAAGAATCAGGTAAATCTTTAGCTTACTTTTTTTGTGAATTATTGTTTTTTTGTTTTATTGTGTGCTCTGATATTAACCATGGCAGCAGCTATAGACATATACAGTAATAATAGTTCATATTTTTCAGATCCTTTAAGTGAAGAACTAATGAAAGCACTTGAACCTTTTATGAAAGGTGCTTCTTGTTCGTCTTCTGTTTCTCCTTCTCTTTCTCCATCATCTTCTTCACCTTCAACATCTTCTTCTTGTTTCTATCCTTTTGGTGAACCCAATTTGTATACTGATTTCTGCACAATCCCATCTTTGAGTTTTAACCATATGGGCCTTGTAGCTGAAACAGGTTCAATTGGGCTCAACCATCTTACCCCTTCTCAGATCTTCCAAATCCAAGCCCAGATCCAATTCCAAAACCAACAACAACAACAACAACAACTTTTACTACAACAACAACAGAGCTTAGGTTTATTACCATCGACTCCAACATATTCTAAGAATTTGAATTCTATGAACTATCTTGGTCTAAAACCAGTCCCAATGAAGCAAACTGGTGGTGCTGTACAGAAGCCTACTAAGCTTTATAGGGGAGTGAGACAACGTCATTGGGGTAAATGGGTAGCTGAAATTAGACTTCCTAAGAATAGAACTAGGCTTTGGCTTGGCACTTTTGATACAGCTGAAGAAGCTGCTTTGGCTTATGACAAAGCTGCTTATAAGCTAAGAGGAGAGTTTGCTAGGCTTAATTTTCCACATCTAAGGCATCAATTAAACAACGAATTATCTGATTTTAAGCCTTTGCATTCCTCTGTTGATGCTAAACTTCAAGCCATTTGCCAAAACCTAGCTAATCCCAAGAATCCCACCAATTCTGATGACTTGTCTTCTAATAATAATACTGTTTCTAAGCCAAGAAAGTCCAAAAAGGCAGCAGCTAAAGTGGATTCAGGTTCAGTTCAAGATTGTCCAGAAAATGTTAATGTCAAGATTGAGGCCACATCATCGTCATCACCTGCTCCATCTGAGGAATCATCATCATCAGCGGTGACATCATCGCCTGAGTCTGATATTACTTTCCTGGATTTCATTGAGCCTTCATTTGATGAATCAGAAGACTTCTTTTTACCAAAGTATCCATCAGTGGAGATTGATTGGGCAGCTCTTTGAAATTTGTAGTATTACTTTCTTTTTTCATGTTGTAATATTTAGGTTTTATATTATGTTTGGAGTCAGTCAGGTAATGGCCTCTTGCAATGAGGTTTTTAACATTTGCAAGAGGTCAGTCGAGTAGTTAATGGAATTATTTAAAGAGTTAGATTCATGTTGATATGGAGTATTATGTAATAGTAGTAGTGGTTTAAGGTCCCTCTCCATCTTTGGTCAGGCTGTGGTTTTTGTATATGCATGACCAAAGGGAGACTACTTCGTATGTTTTCTTGCTTAAATATTACTATGTCTAATTTTAGTATGCTTTTAAGTTTTGTGTCTTATGCTCTTATGTTATATGATCTTTGTTAGTATTACAAAGTTTTCACTTAGTTAGACAGCAAAATACAATAAGGTTTCCAGTTGAATTGATTACTATGTCGAAGATTGATTTGCACTAACTTTACTACTAGAAACTTGTTGATAGACAAGGAAGGGGTACAATTTTCTTTAACAAAAAAAAAAGATAAAGAAAAAGAAAAAAAACCAATTCTGTATTCAAAGTGGTCCTCGATTCCTCATGACGCTAAGTAGGGCTTCCGAACAAATCGTACCAATCCCGTAATATGAAAAATTTGATTATGGTTTGGTTCGATTGGTTAGGTGTGTAAACAAAATCGAAATGATATTTTGTTTGATTTGGTTTAAATAAAAAAAAAGTTAAATCGAAATTAAATCAATCCGATATTATATATATATATATATATATATATATATATATATATATATATATATATGTTTTAAATATATTTAATACATGAAAATATTTATTGTAGTGTAGTTTATAAATATTTCTCAAATTTTTTCATAATTTTATTTTTTAACGTATTATTTCAAGCTTGAACTTATATGTTTTGGATGTTCCAATAAGTTTTATAGTCAATAAATGTTAGTAACTCAAATAAATCCTAAACCAAAATCAAATCAATACTAATGATAATAAAATACATTCAATTCAATTGTACCATGAATGAAAATAAGGTATATCTATTTTTTTTAGTTATTCTATGGTTTATATAAAATGCATAATTTATTTTTCTTTTAGTGTTTAGTCACGTAAATAATAGTATTTATTAGTCGTATTTATTTAGCAACTTATTAGTTATTTTAAATTATGTTTGTTTTTATTATGGCTTATTAATAATATTTAATTTATGTGATTTTCTCATCTTTATTGTTGAATATTTTAGTATTATGCCATTAATCATCTCATATTTATATTATTTTATTAAAAAACACCTTATATAATTATGTCTTACTAGGATTACAGAAATATTTGGAGCACAAATTCTATGGTTTGTGCTATGAAGACTTTATGAAAAAACACGCAACAATCCGAAAATCCGAAAAATTCGAGAAAACCGAGATTTAAATACCCGACTTTTATTAGTTTGATTTGGTCTTTTAATTTAATAACCCGATATAATTAATTTGGTTTGGTAATTAGAAAAAATCCAAACCAACCCGATTTATATACACCATACTAAGTACTGACCCAGACCCATGTAGTTTAAGGTTGGAGGAACATACCACGTTCTGTTTCTTTATTGCATATGGTTTCAATGTGCAGATATGTACGATTTGTGGTGGCCAATTCTGGTTGTGTTGTCTTTCTACTAAAGCTGTGAACAATTTTTGTGGGTTTTACTTGCAAATAATTAACGATTATTCAGTCGGCAATTCTCCGGCGTTAAATTTTAGTACTTTGTAATGTATCAAGTTTCAATTTGTTTGAAGTGAGTTTTATCCTATTGATCGAGTCAGCTGCAAATAACTATTTATTGTGCCAGAAGATCTATGACGATATGAAAAAATTAACTTAATTCCATTCTCTGCCATGGTAAGCTCACTCTCATTCCAGGAATTGTGCCGTAATGAAGTTAGACCTGGAGATATGGCAGTGTGATATGCAACACGGTTCTCAATTCTGTTTATATTTAGTGGTGGAGACAATATTTTTATTCAGAAAATTTTAAAAATAAAGACAGTAAATATACCAAGATGCCAAGAGAAATTATATATATATATATATATATATATATATATATATATGTGTGTGTGTGTGTGTGTGTGTGTGTGTATTTGACCCAAAATTTAGATTTAGGTTTAAACAATTAGATTTTCTAATAAAATAGAGTTAATCTTTCGGGCACGCTTTGTTTAGGTCTACGAAGTCCACACACATCCTCCATTTACCATTCTCTTTGACCATTACCACGTTGGCTATTCATTTGGGGTACTTCGACTCCTTGATGGAGCCATTTGCTAATAGCTTTTCTACCTCCTCGTGGACGGCGTCGTTGATGGCGGGATTGGACTTTCGTATGACCTGCCTTACCGAGGGATGGAAGGGGCCGACATTCAATTTGTGTATGGCGATCTCTTTGGGGATTGTCCGTTCAACTGCATTGTTAAAACCGATTAGTGTGATGCAGTGTGACACTATCTTGTCCTCGAGTCTCATCTGGGCGAGGACTCAGGGATGGATGATGCATGCTCCACTCCCATCATTTACCATGATACGTTTAACATCAATATCTAAATTTCATAAAGTAATGACTAGAGCATCTTTGTGAGGGAAAGTCAAACCGCCGGCATCTGACTCGTTCAAGATGATACTTTCTTCGAGTCCGTCATACCGTTCGTGGGTGATCGATCTTTTGAAATTGTGGGTGGTAGTAAACTTGACGTCGTTGATGGAGGCGCCGTCGCTGCCACCAATATTCATATTGATGGTACGAGCTGGTGAGGGCGGATTCGGCGGGCCTTGACGTTCTCGACCCCTCATGAAGGTGCTCCTTCCTTTGTCGCTCAACAACTCTTTGAGGTGTCCTTGCTGCAACATGTTTACTATCTCTTGCCTTAGGGTGATGCAATCTTCTGTTTTGTGTCCGCGTTACTGGTGAAATTTGCAGAGGGTGTCAGATTTCCTAATACTCGGATCAGATCTCATCTTTGGCACCACTTTACCTTTGTTAAGAGTTTCTCCATGGCGTAGACTATCTCTGTAGGCGAAACACAAAAATTGTGAGCAGATAACAAGGGGGCATACCTCTCTCGTTCCTGTGAGTCCCCGTCCTCGGCCTAGACGTGCTATCATCATAGCGAAAGGAAGGATGGGTAGGGATCCTGACGTAAGGCCGATGTTATTCCATGTTTGGCTGTGAGACTGGGTGATCCCTCCTTATGTTATCTCTTCGTTCTTTCCTGAACTCAGTTTGTACCGAGATGAGTCGTCGAGTTGGTTCGTTGAGGGCGTCATCATATGCTTGGACTTCGGCGCAGTAGGCATTACAGATTTCGTCCCAAGTGACTGAAGGGTACTTCATCAATCGGCTCAGCAACTTTTTGGTCGCTCTTGAACCCTCTCTACTCAATCCGTTTTGAAAGGCTGCGACTACCATCCATTCGGACACATTTGGAAAGGCCATCCTTACCCTGTTGAATCGGGCGAGGAAGTCTCTCTCCTAGGGATTGCTTGATGGGAAAGATGTCGTTTACTCTCGTTTCTGCTTTCTTGATCCCGGCACGCGCCGTCACGAACTTGTCGGCCATTTCCTCGAACGTTTCTTTGGAGCGGGCTGGTAGCTGCAAATACTATGTTAATGCCCCTCTAGTCAGGGTTTCACCGATTTCTTCACCAAAATATAGGACACCTGTTCTTTGGTGAGGTCGTTGCCCTTCACGGCGGTGACGTAATGAGTCACGTGGTCTTCGGGGTCGGTTGTCCCGTCGTATATCCTGAGATATTGTGACATTTTGAAGGTTTTTGGTATGACATGTATGGCCATTTCCTCATTGTACGACTGCTCTATGAATCTGCCGGCGTCCCTTTCCGACAGTAGCTTAGGGGCGCCCGGTATCTTGTCGACTCATTCCTGGTGTTCTTTCATTTGGTCTCTGAGTGTTTTGTTCTCGTTCTCCATTTCTTTTAATCCTTTTAAAACAGCGGCGAGGACACCGTCACCTGCATTGTCAGTAACATTGTGAGTTATACCTGGGGTTGGAGGGTATGGCTGATTGCCCTGTTCGTTTCTTCGCTGTACCGTGTGTGCTCTCGTGGTTTCTATAGTCGTGCATGGAGCTTGTTTGTTGAGCACGCTTACTAGGATATCGGTTAGCCATGCTTCGTGGAGCTTTTTCATGGCATGTGGCGTCCCTTCTCCTGTAGACGTGGAAGTCCATTTCCCATTTGGTTTCGTTGTGCTGCAATGAAGGGGAGGCGACCTCTCGTGCCTGGGGGAGGCAGTGGGTGTCACATCGCCGACCAATATTTCATAACTCTTGTTTCTAGCATTCATGATGTTGCTGGGGACGTCACCTATCGCCCTAGTTCCGTTTTCTTGGTTACCTGCCGTAGAAATTTCTATACATGCAGAGAAAGAGAAAAATTTTGTGGCTCGTTAGGTTAGCAAATCACGTGAGTTGTAGATCTAATGAAAACTAAAAGATTAACTATGAAATCCCCACAAACGGCGCCAAACTGTCTGACCCAAAATTTAGATCTAGGTTTAAGCAATTAGATTTTCTAACAAAATAGAATTAATCTTAGCTAATATTAATATCCAAAGATATATTAACCGATTTTATAGCGAGATAATACAGGTACTATCTAAGTAGCAATAAATGGTGACAACACTGTTATATTCAATGCTCCAAAAAAGAAGGAGGTAGCATTAAATAACAATAAATAGCAATGAATGACATTTAAGTAAATAAAAGCATGTGAGTCACCCGAAAAGGGTGAGATTTTTTAAGTATTTTTTCTGACAATGATGAATGAGTGATGAGCTTTTGAATATTAGGATTCTTCTTGGATCGTGGAAGAAAAGTTAGATAAGGATCTCAAGAAAAAGGTATATTTTGTATCTGTATAATAAAGCAAGAATCTTCAAAGAATGTCAATGTGTTGTCTTACAAATGAATATTCAACGTCTCCTATAACTATGTCTCTTTCTATTTATAAGGGGACATGTGCTACAAAACCTTAATAGTACAGATCTAGAGAATATTCTCTTTAAAGTCTTATCCTAAAACTAGCCTATTACTCAGTTTAAAAAGAGTGCTCGTCCTCGACCTTGATCTCTGTTGACTTCTCGACCCAGCTCTTCATATCTTGTTAGATCACTTCGACCTTAAATATGTCTTTTGTCGAAATCATACTGATGACACATGTCAGCCCTCGAAGGCCTTCTTAATGCTAATATGGTCTGAACATGACTAAGATAATTTTGGCCCGTAAAATATGCATAAAAAAACTTGACCTTATTTTCACAGCGAAGGGGTTTTTTGTATTTATGTTTGAGCTTGAGATTGTAGAGGTTCTAATATTTTATTTCTTATCCATAATTAAGGTTTATTTGTGAGTTTTATCGACGAAGGGTGTATCTGTCACTCAGGCATGAAACGTTGTGTATTTATGGCCATTGACTAATAGCTTGATCAACTTAATTCACATGGCTCACCAAATGAACCGCGACTTGCTGGAGGTATTTTATAATTGGAACTTTGTCCATTAAATGGACGTCTCATTTGTATTATTGTTGAGAATTTAGTATTTGCACGCAAGGTTAAATGAATAATGGAGTACACACACTGACACACTATAGAGACTTTGAAAATTCTCATTTGACAAGTAACTTTTTCAATGGTTTGGTTCTCTTGATGGCTGATTCATGATCTTTGCTATTAAGTTTTCAACTGATATCTTAATATAGAAGGATTAGCCAATTCTTGAGTTCGATCTAGCAAATGATTTCCACCGCAAAATAGAGATAGTAATTGAGCAAGAGAAAAACAGATAAAAAGTAGGCAAGGACCATAAGTTATTGGTCCATATTAGGTAGATTTATTATCCCCTAAATGCGTCCATAAGTTAAATCCTTTATTATGAAAAATCACAGAGTACAAATTATCTGGTGAAGTTAGTTGAAGGGGAGTTTTGGCGTAACTGTAAAGTTGCTGCCATGTGACCAGGAGGTCACAGATTCGAGCCGTGAAAACATTCTCCTGCAGAAATGCATGATAAGATTGCGTACAATAGACCCTTGTGGTCCGGCTCTTCTGCGTACCCACATATAATGGTAGCTTAGTGCTCCGGACGGCCCTTTTAAAGCTTAACCAAAGTTGTATGCTAGATGATTAATTAGTTAAAGCTCACCTAAGTACTATTATTAAAGTTGTATAAAACTTTTCTCATCTGTTGAGCTCACAAAAGAGGTGAGAACACCAAATCTATTGGCTGCTGAGACTTGCCTTAGCAACAGAGAAAGTAAAAGTGCATTATCTTACAAACTAATCAAAGCCAAGAGATAAGGAACTCTAAGGCCACCCCTTTACTCTCAACCCCACAAAAGAGATCCATCAATCAAATCATTTTTTAATCTCTGCGCATGCAAAGACAAGTTTCACAATGCGAAAAACTTGGAAGATTGAAAGAAAGTGACTCTGAAAAAGCCTCTTCCTCTGGCTCTTTAGGGTGGCCGTTATCAAGAAAGAATCCTTTAAAGCTGTGCACAAGAAGGATTCTCTACACACATATGTGATCTTTAATTAATCTTTTTCTTTCTTTCAATTTTATAAGTTTCTGAATTTGACTATTTGTTTTCATTGCAAGGAAAGAGCCAGGGCCTTGAGCCTGAATAGGGACCAAAAAGGAAGTGTGAACGAATGGGTATAAAAACTCTTGCATCATCTTTAAAGTTATTCTTTAGATATTAATAAGGGTCAAGAAACCATTGCAAGTTGTTCTTTAAACCTTTACAGGCTTTGATGAGGTGGCCTATGGTTGCTTTCCATCTATTCACGTTGTGAACTAAAGAGTCTCACTAAAAACTTACCCATATTTACACCAAACCACCGGTAAATATGAGATATATTTTTGTACTTCATTCATCACTTAATCATGATCAAATAATATTGATTCTCACTTTAATTTTGTAATGATCCAGCTAAGGATCTAAGAAATTATTCAACTAAATTGCGAAACAGAAGAAGATTAAAAGAACGAATTACAATTGGATCATTACATACCCTACCTCTTCAAAGGATCCCTGTCCTCAAGGATCAGAGTCGAAATCTGGAAATTTAGCTTTGAGGAATTGATAATCCTCCCAAGTAGCATCATCTGGAGGTAGATTCGGCTATTGTACCAGTACTCTAACCATAGCAGCATTGTTCCTCTTGATCGGTTGCCTTTGTAGAATAGCAACTGGTTTCACCAAGAACTGACCATCATCATTAGTGATAGGCAAAGTTGTCTGCACCACCACTCTATCACCTACCTTTTTCTTGAGTATAGAGACATGAAACACAGGGTGTACCTTAGACTCAGGAGGTAGATCCAATTTATAAACCACACTACCAATACTAGCCAGAACTTTATAGGGTCCATAGTATTTAGAACTCAGCTTTAAATTTTTTCTCAATGAAATGGAAGTCTACCTATATGATTGTAGTTTTAAATAGACCATATCCTCCACTTGGAATTCTCTATCAGATCTCCTCTTATCAGCATAGTATTCCATTCTCTCCTGAGCCTTAGTTAGATTATCCTTCAACAATTATTGCATCTGTTGCCTTCTCATTACTGTATCTTCAGCTGCTTGTACCACTATTTCTAGTAAGGGCCCAAGGGATAACTGAGGGGGTGAGTAACCATACAGGGCCTCAAAGGGAGAACATTGTAGGCTGGTGTGGAAGTTGATGTTGTACCACCACTCAGCAGCAGTAAGCCATTGCTTACATTGTGTTGGTCGACTAGCGGTCATGCATCTGAGGTAATTTTCCAAGCAGTTGTTTACTCTTTCAGTTTGACCATTACTCTAAGGATGGCAAGTTGTACTGTAGTGTAATTGAGTTCCCAGAAGCTTGAATAAGGATTGCAAAAAATTGCTTAAAAACACCTTATCTCTATCAGTTACTATTGATTCAGGAGTGCCATGTAAGTAGTGTATTTTCTTCCAGAACACATCAGCCACTATTGCTGCAATATAAGGATGTGAAAGAGCTATGAAATAGGCATACTTGGTCATTCTATCAACTACCACAAGGATGACCTCCTTGTTCTTGGATTTGGGAAAACCTTCTATGAAGTCTATACTGATGTGACTCCATGCTTGGTTTGGAATGGGGAGGGGCTGCAAAAGACCAGGATATGCCATATTGTCATCCTTACTCCTAAGGAAAATATCACAGTTAGTCACAAAGTCATTGACCATTTGTTTCATCTTAGGCCAGTAGAACATATGCGATAACCTCTTTAGAGTTCCTAGTTGTCTTGAGTGTCCACCTATAGGAGAGTCATGGAATGTTGAGATCAGCTGAATTCTGAGGCCACCATTAGTCCCAATGTAGATTTTTCCCTTCCTTCTGAGTATGCTAGAAGAGTAATGCCAGATGCTAGGTCCTTATATGTTCACTGATATCTGACTGATCAATTCTGTAGCTTGAATGTCACCTTCATAACCGTGTGCTATTGTAACATCCCGAAAAATTTTGAAGTGTTTCAGTATAAAGCCCCGTAAATTTTGCAAGTGAATTCAAGGTTTCGTGATGTCAGAGTAGGCTTACGTATTTGAGGATGGTATAAAATCTTCACGGCGAGCTTACGAGATCTCGAACCTCGTTGTTCCTATTTGTACTACATTTATCGAGTATTGTAGGTTCAGGCATGTCAAACAAGAAGCACCATCCTGTTATGGTTATAGTCAAGCTAGCACATCTTAGAGAAATTGTTGGAGGTTGCCAAAGGTTTAGTTTGGGTGTTCGGCATAGAGTTTTAGAGTTAAAGAAAGTGAATGGGTTATTCTCAATATTTTCTGCATGAGGATGCTATGTGAATTATTAATAAAGGTAAAGTATGTGAAGTCACATTAGGCCTTATGAAATTTTGAAAGGAAATAGGCTAAACTATGCGTATGATATTTCCCTATTATTGTTCTCCGTGTACCCGGTGTTTTATGTGTCTATGTCTAATAAGGTGAAGATAAGGGATAATGGGATTGTGAGGAGCAACTATT